>CM019906.1:75491-199823 GCA_009764595.1 Geothlypis trichas | reverse complement strand
GCCCTTGTTAATCCATTACATTGTTCCATGCCACTGTCACCAGACTCTGGACAAGCCTGGCCACTGCATTTACGTGTTCAGAAATGAACCTGCAGGCTCAGAGGGCAGTGCTGGAAACCCTGTGTGAGGGGAACAGCAGCACCCAGAACCTTCTGTGGCACTGCAAATACATCTTAGAAATCAAATTAGTTGGGGATTATGGCACTTCCACCAATAACAGGTTAAGAACTGCAGCTTTTACAGGAAACTGCTGGATGGATTCACTCTAAACAGAGCTGTAGGACAGCCTGGGTTGGAAGGGCTTGGTTGCTGCTCTGGGAGCCTGTGCCAAGGTCTCAGCACCACCACAGTAGAGAATTTCTGCCTCAATACCCATTCTAAACCTCCTCTCAGTTTGGAGTCATTTCCCCATGTCAAAAAGTCTTTTCCATCTGTGTTCTAGCCTCCCTTCAGGTCCTCAAGGCCACCCCTAATAACTGCACCCTTAACAAAATCATTCTATATTTCAGTACTTCTGTGTTTCTATGCATAAGTAATTTCATAATCTAAATTTCAACTCCAATCTGCCACATAGGCTCTTAGGTCACAGAATTTGGTGCTCTTGAATTAGCAACCCCTTCATTTAAAAGTGGAGTCTGAAGAGTTTGGCAAATGGATCTGGTGGACACCAGTTGTTGTCAAGTGTTGCAGGTGGCTGATTAAGGCCATGAGTAGCAGATATTTTTTAATTAAGTCTTGGTATGTGTTCTTGTGGGACAGGTTTCAGAAGTTACAGTGAGAAATCCTTTGTTAGCACTGAGCAGCTTTGTCCACAGACTAACTGAATCACTGTTGTTGTGCTAGTCTGCATCTGCTTAAGTAGAATTGCTTGGTTGATTTTAAATTCTTGCTGTTCAGGGCAGTTGGCAAAGACCCAGCAGAAACAGAGCAAATAACATTTTCCTGTCTGTATTTTAGTCTGCCTGTTAAAATAATACGACTCAAGAATTAGCCTCAAATATAGTAAGTCAGTCTATTTTAGTTTGATAGCAGTGCTATTATTTTTACTTATTGGCAGACTGGGGAAGGGCATGTCAGGGCACAGAGCTGCAGGTGTGGGCTGGGATTGTGCTGCAGTCCAAGGACAACACTGCCCTGTGCCTGTGGGAGGAGGACCCAGAGGTTTTCTTGGCAAAGATCATCCCTGGATTACTGTCCTGCTCAGACCTTTGCCTGTGGGCCCAGGGTGGCTGGGAGTGACAATTTGAGCCCTTGTGTCCCTCAGCCCACAGGGAGAATTGAGTGCTCTCCATCATCTTGGTGGCCTTGTTATTATTGTCAGCATTGCTTAACCAGTCATATTCAGTGGACTGGTATTTCTGTTACTTTATTTAGCAGCTTTTCCCCCAGCACATTGTGTTCTGAATCAGAAATTTGATGGGTTTTTGGTGAATTTGGCAGAAAACCTCCACAAGGGCCCCCAGAGAGCCAGCCCACACGGCTCCTCTCCCCAGCTGGTTTGGGAAACATTTCCTGGGAGAGAAGGGGAAAAACCCATTTATTTACCAGGCAAACACACAGAATGAGCAGCAGCAGGTGACAGAGCTCAGTGCCCTCTGCAGAGATGACAAATTGCCAAAGTCTGTCCTGGGGTGCTCGCTGTGCTCTCAGCCCCTGTGGCTCTGGGCAGGGCCCACAGGCCACAAAGGAGCTCCCAGTGCTGCCAGGGCAGAGCCAAGGAAAGGGAAAGGGAACAGGAGAGAGCAGGGAGAGCTGAGCCATGGACAGCCCAGGAGGGCTCTGCTGGAACAGGAGAGAGCAGGGAGAGCTGAGCCATGGACAGCCCAGCAGGGCTCTGCTGGAACAGGAGAGAGCAGGGAGAGCTGAGCCATGGACAGCCCAGGAGGGCTCTGCTGGAACAGGAGAGAGCAGGGAGAGCTGAGCCATGGACAGCCCAGGAGGGCTCTGCTGGAACAGGAGAGAGCAGGGAGAGCTGAGCCATGGACAGCCCAGGAGGGCTCTGCTGGAACAGGAGAGAGCAGGGAGAGCTGAGCCATGGACAGCCCAGGAGGGCTCTGCTGGAACAGGAGAGAGCAGGGAGAGCTGAGCCATGGACAGCCCAGGAGGGCTCTGCTGGAACAGGAGAGAGCAGGGAGAGCTGAGCCATGGACAGCCCAGGAGGGCTCTGCTGGAACAGGAGAGAGCAGGGAGAGCTGAGCCATGGACAGCCCAGCAGGGCTCTGCTCTGCTGGAACAGGAGAGAGCAGGGAGAGCTGAGCCATGGACAGCCCAGCAGGGCTCTGCTGGAACAGGAGAGAGCAGGGAGAGCTGAGCCATGGACAGCCCAGGAGGGCTCTGCTGTGCTGAACAGGAGAGAGCAGGGAGAGCTGAGCCATGGACAGCCCAGCAGGGCTCTGCTGGAACAGGAGAGAGCAGGGAGAGCTGAGCCATGGACAGCCCAGGAGGGCTCTGCTGGAACAGGAGAGAGCAGGGAGAGCTGAGCCATGGACAGCCCAGGAGGGCTCTGCTGGAACAGGAGAGAGCAGGGAGAGCTGAGCCATGGACAGCCCAGGAGGGCTCTGCTCTGCTGGAACAGGAGAGAGCAGGGAGAGCTGAGCCATGGACAGCCCAGCAGGGCTCTGCTCTGCTCTGCCCTGCTCTGCTCTGCTCCCTCAGGGCAGCACTGAGAGGGCACTGAGTGAGGGCAGCTCTGAGAACAAACCCTGTGCTGCTGCTGCTGCTGCTGCCCAGCCCTGCTCCTTGAACAGTCCTGGAGGCACAGAGCACAATATCCAGCACTGACAGGACACCTGACTGGGCTATGAGCATCCAAAGTCGCCCCAGGACACGCAGCAGTTTCTTGGTGAGCTGTTGAGTACCAGCAGGCTGGGATTTGGGATAGAGCATGGGAATGGTTCCATTATTTGTATATTCCTTGAGTCCTTGGCAGCTGCTGTGTGTTCCATTGGGCTGCTGGCAGGAGTCAGGTGGTAGCAAAGATTCGAGGGCAGCCACAACAGATCTGTGGCTGACTGATACACTTTAATCAGGAACTTAGAAATAACCTTTGATGATAAATAGGACAGCAATAAATGTGGTAATTCACTCTGACTTCCTCCATAAAACGGTCCGCATGACTTCTGCTGACTTGCTTTCATTTTTTTTTATTAGTTCATGTTATGATCTAATGTTTGCCCTTTCTCTTGTCTGACAAATGAGAAGGAGCTGTTTGGACTTTGTGGTTCTGCATTTTTCAGCCCTTAAGTCATTCTCACGGCTCCTCTCTGAAGCCTCTGCAAAGGCTGAACCTGTTGGAGTGTTTGACACAAGCAGCATTAACCCCAGCAGGTGATAAAGCCTCTTGTTGGCTGATAAGGCCCTGTTCCCATGTGCAAGCATTGCATCCCAGAGCTCAGGCCTGGCATCCTTGTGGCACATCACAGCCCTGCTGCTCTCCAGGTGTGCTGAACTCACTCATGGACAGCCATCTGCTCCGTGGCATTCCTAGGTTCTCCTCCTACAGGATTGCATTTCCTGTGTTGGCACCTTTTCATGGTTCTAGTCCTTACAGGTGAGCTTCTCTTGCTTTGATCTTCCTCTTTTTTTACCATGTATTTTTCCCTTTGCTGATGTGCCAACAACAGATTTTGTAGCCTTTTCTAGGGCTTGCTCCAAAAAGTAGGGCTGAAAATTATTCCTGAGAAACACAGTCAGGCTGCTTGTTTTTGTAAGGATAATGTCTCACATATCCCATTGTTAAACCTGTTAACTCCTTTTCAGTCCACAGATGTTTGCTGGGTTATTATTATTGTTATTATTCTGTTTTCACTGTGCCAGGTGGGAGTGAGGCAGGAGCTCCTCACACAATCTCACCTGTGCTGTCGCTTTGTCAGCCCCTGTGAGCTCAGCAGAAAATTCCAGTTTAACAAGACTTGTATTGCAGAGAAAAGAGGCTCATTTGCCAGCAATCATACTGTCTGCTTCAGCTGCTGATTCATGGAGTTTGTGTCTGGGGCTGGTGGGAGGTTGTGTGTGAAGGCCACCTCATTGTCTTTGATCTGACCCAGCCCCAGCTGTCTGTGTGTCCTGCAGACCCTCCCTACAACTGCTGAGAATGAAGGGTGGCCATGTGGGCAGCTCCTGCACTGGTCCCTAATGGTGCTGCTCAGTGCAAGGCATCTCTGCTGCTGCTTTAGAAAGGTTGGATTCAGGGGCTCCTGCTCCCCATCACTTTGAGGGCTTCTTTGGAATGAGTGGTTGAGCATCTGTTAAGGTTCCATGAGCTGGACTCCTGTTCTCTCCCACAACAGGCAAAATACTGTTATTGGCAGCTTCAGGATTTCTAGGGTGCTTTCAGCATTATAATTTGTAGATATTTCCATTCTGTAATGCATGAAAGGAAGACATATGTTATATACTAAAAACAAAACCCCAGCTTTCAATGAACAGAAGATTGTTTGGTCTGTTTGACCAAAATGTATTGAAATGCAGTAATTAAACTCTCTAATATGCTTTCTTTTCCAGATTAAAAAAAAAAAAACCAAACAAACCACAAAACCAAAAAAAGCCAAACAAAACCAGCAAAATGTTGATGTGTTTAAAAAGCAAAAGTAATGGGTAAGCACAGGAGTGTGGCTTTGTTTAATGATGGCAGAGCAAGTTGTTAGCACACGTATTTTTCACAGGCAAACAATGAATTATTGCTGAACGGATTTCCCAAGCCTGCTGGATGTAAACGGTGCAGGGACCAGACCTGTGTGCCCTGGGCTCGTTCATAATGCCCCAGCACCTGTTTCCTCCTGCTTTTCCTGCAGGTTTATTGGAGCCGTGTCTCACTAGAGCTGGGGTTTGCTGGGGACAGTGTTTGTGTGTCACTGCTGGTGAATAACAAGAGTATTTATTGTTCTGCACTTTAATAGGGAGCCTGAGCTGCCATTAGGCTGTAAATCCTGTCCTTCCTGAAGGTTCAGCTCTGTGCTGACCCCATGGCATCATGTGTGTGTGGCTGCAGATCATAGTAAAGGCTTAGAGAGCTTGAATGGTTTATGACTTGAAAGGATTCAAATGTAAGCAAATATCTGCTCCTTGTTCTCTTTGGAATTGGGCATTGTAGGGAAAGGCATCACTGAGTCCATCAGCAGAGCCAGCTCTGCAGCTGAGGGGAGCTCCTGCCAGGGCCAAGAGGTCATGCATGGGTTTTACCAGCTCCAGTGCTGACCTTATCTCTCTCACTGTGTTCTGGGAGCCTCAAAGGGAGACAGGAGGATGAAAGGCAGCTCCAAAGTCCTGCTTTCTAATGGAAGACATAAATTCTGGTTACACCTGGCAACGCTGTCAGCAAGGGATCTTCATCCCAAATCAAGGCTGCCTTGGGAAAACCCATTAAACAAAAGTATCTAAAAGCAACCCAGATTTTAGTTAAGGATATTAATTAGCTAAGAAATTATTGGGAGGCACAGAGCTTACACTTTAACCTCAGGAGCTTTGCTTTATTACTGTCTCAGGCTGGTTACATGTGTCTCTGTCCACATTCAGTGTGCTCAGCTGGCTCAAACAAACAGGGATAAAATGAGAAGATACTCAAGCATGAGCCACACTTGAGTTTATGTAAAAACAGCAAACTGTGTTCAGAGAAGCAAGACTGGCTGGCTGGCAAGTCCTTCCATCCATATCTGGTCTTTTCATCTGCTTTTGGTGGCTGAGGCAGTTGGGCTCTACTCTGTTCCCTGGGTCCCAGAAATGGAGTTTTTCCCTGTGATGGTGACAAAACTCTGCCATTTTCTGGGGCCCCTCCTTAGTTTGTTGCAGTTGCTGATTTTGGCACCAGGCTGAGTGTTGAATGGAAGTGTCTGGCCGTTCAGACTGGCAGAGCAGGTCCAGCAGCCTTTCAGAGGCTGAGGAGGTGTCTGAGGCAGGGCTGGCGTGTGCTGTGGCTGTCCTGGCCCTGGACAGGCTGTTCTGTGCCAGTGCCAGGCTGCATGGCTCAGCTGGGGTGTGCTGTGGCTGTCCTGGCCCTGGACAGGCTGTTCTGTGCCAGGCTCCATGGCTCAGTCCCTGAGCCTGGGGTGTGCTGTGGCTGTCCTGGCCTTGGACAGGCTGTTCTGTGCCAGTGCCAGGCTGCATGGCTCAGCTGGGGTGTGCTGTGGCTGTCCTGGCCCTGGACAGGCTGTTCTGTGCCAGTGCCAGGCTGCATGGCTCAGCTGGGCTGTGCTGTGGCTGTCCTGGCCCTGGACAGGCCGTTCTCTGCTCCATGGCTCAGTCCCTCAGGTTTCTGCCTGAGCCTGGGGTGTGTTTTGGAACTCCATCCTGTCGTGGTACCCAGGCAGATGCCAGCAGGTGCATGGGCAGCCCTGGGCTGCTCCTCTGGGCACAAAGGGCAGCTCCTCGGGGTGTCCTTGGAAAATCCTCCTGGCAGCACCCCAGGCCTCTCCCTCCCAGTGCACGCCTTCATTCCCTCCCTTGTGAGTCTGGCAGCAGCTTTGTGCCAGCCTGGGACCCTCCTGAGCACCAGGCACCCTCTGTTTGGGACCCTCCTGAGCACCAGGCACCCTCTGTTTGGGACCCTCCTGAGCACCAGGCACCCTCTGTTTGGGACCCTCCTGGGCCCCAGGCACCCTCTGTTTGGGACCCTCCTGGGCCCCAGGCACCCTCTGTTTGGGACCCTCCTGAGCACCAGGTATGCTCTGTTTGGGACCCTCCTGGGCCCCAGGCACCCTCTCTCTGTTTGGGACCCTCCTGAGCACCAGGTATGCTCTGTTTGGGACCCTCCTGAGCACCAGGCACCCTCTCTCTGTTTGGGACCCTCCTGAGCACCAGGTATGCTCTGTTTGGGACCCTCCTGAGCACCAGGCACCCTCTCTCTGTTTGGGACCCTCCTGGGCCCCAGGCACCCTCTCTCTGTTTGGGACCCTCCTGAGCACCAGGCACCCTCTCTCTGTTTGGGACCCTCCTGAGCACCAGGTATGCTCTGTTTGGGACCCTCCTGGGCACCAGGCACACTCTGTTTGGGACCCTCCTGAGCACCAGGCACCCTCTCTCTGTTTGGGACCCTCCTGGGCACCAGGCACCCTCTCTCTGTTTGGGACCCTCCTGGGCACCAGGCACCCTCTCTCTGTTTGGGACCCTCCTGGGCACCAGGCACCCTCTCTCTGTTTGGGACCCTCCTGGGCCCCAGGCACCCTCTCTCTGTTTGGGACCCTCCTGAGCACCAGGAGGTTCTGTTCAAGCTCTGTTTCAGCCCTGCAATGGGCTGTGACCTTCCTTCCCCTGTGGGTGCTGTAGCAGTGACCTCTCAGCAGGGCACTTGCTTACACAGAGGGCTGGCTGGGAACATTTGGCTGTGCTAGGGGCTGTAGGGCTGAAGGAAAAGAACAAGAGTTCTTTATTCTCAGAAGGGGATTCAGGTTTTACTTGTCTGGTTCAAAGGTAACTTGTGTGCATGAAGTCTTTGAGTGCTTGCAGCATGCAGCTCTTTGTCTGTACCAAGCTATTCAAGCCACCAGACTTGGTAGGGCAATTATTTTTACAGTGCAGGAATATATGATTGTTTGTTTCAATCATTATTCCTTCTTTGTCATCACTTAAAATAATAAACTAGAACAAGAGAACAATTACAGACTGAAAAAATTACATTTTTAAGTTGTGGAAGCATAACTATTAGGGAAACGACTTCAGTAGGAAGGCATGTGGTTTTTTTCTTGTGGAAAAGGGTATTTACAGAGTTTCAAATGCCAGTTTACTGATTTATTGTATTTCTTCAGCACCATACTTAGTGGATACATGAAGGAGCCTTGCCAGTAAAATCATACAAAAGGGGAATTTTCAGATAGGAAAGCGATCACTTTGACTACATTTTGGTCCATTTAATTTTTTTAATGTTTTAATATGTTTTTACTGGATTATGAAATGATTTAATAATTAGAAAATGATATTGAAATGCTCGTGGGCTCTGGATGCACTGGCTGTGGGTTATGACTGTGGTCATTTCTTGCCTCCTCTCCTGCAGCCAGCGAAGTTCTCTTTGGAGAGAGGGTGTGAAGGGGTACCCTGGGCAATTCCTGTTTCGATTGCCCCTATTTCCCTGGCCCTTATGGGGTGTAGCAGCCTCTGCAGAGCAGCAGGGTGAGCAGCTGGTTCCCTGGATTTCGTGGTGATTGCTCCGGCCCGGGGCAGGAGCAGGCGCGGATCCCCCGCAGCCGAGTGTCCTGTCCGGGCACAGAGCGCCTGTGGAGCAGCCTGGCGTTCACAGAGTCTCTAAATGCGTACCTCAGGTACCTCAAATGCGGTGCGGCACACCCGATATCCCAGGTATTGTAAACGCCCTCCCTGTTCGCTCGTTCTGCTCCTGAAGCCGATCTCCGTGCTGCACCTGTTGAATCCTTTTTAAGGCCTCAGCGCAAGGCTGGTCCTTTCCCACCGTGGCAGACTGAGGTGTGAACCCGGTTGTGAGTGGAAGCAGGGCCAAGTGCAGAAGCTGTGCTGTGAACGAGCCGGGCTGTCAGAGTGGTCAGAACCCCTGGAATGGGCCGTTCTGTTCACACCGGGCCCGCTGCCCGGCAGCCCCCGGGGAGCGCGGCCGGCGCTCGGTCCGTGTCCCTCCCTGCTCTGGGCTGTGTCCCCGCCTCTGTGCAAACCCCTCCCCGGGCGGCTGAGGATCCTCCCCGGCCGCAGGGCCCGCCCGCGGGGCCGAGCGTGGCCCCGGCATGGGCATGGCCGGGCCCGGCCCGGGGCGCTCGCCGCAGGTGCGGGCCCAGCATGAGCGTGATGCTGTGGCGCTGGGAGCACAACAACAGCGCCATGAAGCTGGTAAGGAGCCGGGACAGCCCGGGGACAGCCCGGGAACAGCCGGGGACAGCCCGGGAACAGCCCGGGAACAGCCGGGGCCGCTCGAGGGACCGTTCCCCTGGCGCGGCTCTCATTGCCGAGCGGGGGCACCGAGGGTGGCCGGTGCTGCTGCTGGACTCACGCGGATGCGCTTTGGCTGTGCAGTCCCAGCCGGATTTGTTGCTTATTGATTCATATTTTAGGCTTGTTTAGGTCTGCTTGATGTTTCATCTCTGCAGTAGTGCTCGTTTCAGTTCTGTGTGTAGCCCTCTCCCCTCATCTTCATTTATTCACTGTCTTTCTTCTCTTTTGTCTTCCTGGGAGCAATTTTCTCTCTTTCAGTTTTGCTGGAATGATTTTGTCGCCTGGGAGCATTTGGAGTTTTGTTTGCTCGTTAAGTTTTTGTTTTTAAATTCCCCCTCCGCTTTTCCCCCCCATCCCCTTTTCTTTCTTCTCCTTTCCTGAAAAGTAGAAATCCCCCACTGTGTATTGTAAGTATAAAGTGAGTGGCTGCTCCATTCCTGCAGCAGAAATCAGCTCAGAAAACCCTGAAAACATATATGCCTGTCTGCTTGAATTACTGTCCGTACCAAGATAGAAACTCTGATCAAAACTTAGGCAGACTTCTCATCAGCAGCTTTTTTTTTTTTTTAATACTATTTGATGTAAAGAATCTCTAGAGAGTGGCTGTCCAAGATAGCTTTATATGTGTTTTCTCTGCCTCTCTGGCAGATCATTTAAACAAAGAAAATTACATTTCTATGCAGCTTTTAGAGGAAAGATTTATTTTCTTGAGAAGTTTATTATAAAGCCGCAGGATTTGCTGCAGGTCTAATCTTTTAGCCTTTATGTGTGAAAACTCTGTTGAAGTCCACGTGGGAGTGAAGGGTTCCCAGCGCCTCTTCCTACCAGGCTCTGCAATCACAGACATTTACAGCGCGGCTGGTAATGTAGCACTCTGTGGTTTCCATCCTTTCCTGGGCAGGACTGAGGTGACAAACGCGGGTTAGTGAGGAGCACTGAGCCCTGCCCCAGCCTCAGCCCTTCCCGGGCTCACATCGGTTCGGTGTTCCATGAGTGGCCCCTGCAATGGTGAATGTGGGAGCTGCCGCCTTTGTGTGGGGCTGCCCGGCCTGGCCCCAGCTGCAGCCGTGTTCGGGGCGGGAGCTCCAGTGAGGGGCCCTTTCTGTGGCTTTTCGTATGCAAAGAGCCCTCGGGGGCAGGAGGAGCTCGTGTACACAGGGGCATGGCCGGGGCTCTGCACCTGCCCTGGCCTGTAACCCGCCCGTGGGCTGTGAGAGCTGAGCCGTGGGTTCCAGCACAGGGACACCCGAGAAATCAAACACTGCCGCTGTCCAGCAGCATCCCAGCCATGCTCGGAGTGAACAAAAGCGCTGGATGTACCCGCTCCATGGCAGGAGGAGAACAGATCAAATCCTTCACCCATCCCTGCCGCACCCGTGTTCCCTGTGCAGCCCAGCCGTTCACTGCCCTGGAATTGGGAATTCCCGGGGTTTGCCCTGCAGGACCACGGGGCAGGAGGAGAACAGATCAAATCCTTCACCCATCCCTGCCGCACCCGCGTTCCCTGTGCAGCCCAGCCGTTCACTGCCCCTGGAATTGGGAATTACTGGGTTTGCCCTGCAGGACCACGGGGCAGGAGGAGAACAGATCAAATCCTTCACCCATCCCTGCGGGGCCCGCGTTCCCTGTGCAGCCCAGCCGTTCACTGCCCCTGGAATTGGGAATTACTGGGTTTGCCCTGCAGGACCACGGGGCAGGAGGAGAACAGATCAAATCCTTCACCCATCCCTGCGGGGCCCGCGTTCCCTGTGCAGCCCAGCCGTTCACTGCCCTGGAATTGGGAATTCCCGGGGTTTGCCCTGCAGGACCACGGGGCAGGAGGAGAACAGATCAAATCCTTCACCCCATCCCCATGTTCCCTGTGCAGCAGCAGCCACCCATTGTCCCAGGAATTGGGAATTCCGGGGTTTGCCCTGCAGGACCCGCCGCCTCCTGCCTGGCCTGCTGTGCTGGGTGATGAGTTCTGGCCCAGCTTTGGGCACAACTCTTCCTTGACTGGGCTGTCTTGAGAAAGTGCATCAAGGAAAGACAGCTTTCATATATATATATGTGTGTGTGTGTATGTAGTTCATTTTTATATTACTTATATTTATTGCAGACATTATTATACTTTGACACTCACCTGAGGATTATTTTAGATATAAAAATTATATATAATTTATTATACATACTAATATGTCATATATAATAATATATATTATTATATAGTATAAAATTATATATAGAAATAGTATATATTATGTATTTAAGGATTATTTATATATCATTTATTTATTAATATATGTGTATATATACATATTTATAGTTATATATAATATGTATATATAATATAATATATATACATATTATATATATGCACATATTATGTATATACACACATAATATATTGTATATACGTATTGCATATCATATACACATTATATATGTCTATATAATATTAATTATAATTAATATACACAATATAATATCTATATAATATATGTGTTATTGTATATATTATATGTATATCTTTCATACGTATGTGTATATATGTGTGTGTGTATATATATATATATATATATAATCCTCAGCTAAGTGAATGTCAAACTAAATACCTCAGACCTTGCCTTTCTGCCTTCTCTCCTCTCCTCCTTGCTTTGCTCCTGAGGTTTCTGTGGAAAGCAGAATGGGAATAATGCCTGCCAGGCATGGCTTAGGGTGGCTGATTGTGCTGCTGTGCCAACAACAGCCAGTGTGTTCTGCTGAGAGTTTGGGGTGCTGGTGGCACAAATCTCTTGGTGGTTGAGATTGTAAGGTTCAGAGTGTGGAAACTTGGGGGATTTGTTCAGATTTTTTTATTTCAGGCAGCCAGGGATAAATCTGTCTGCCTGCTGTTATCACAGAATCTCCAAATATCAGATCCTGCAAGGCTTGCTCAGGTAAGTTGGTAGAAATGGTGATGTTGCCAGAAGGGTGCAATGTGGAATAAGTATTTACCTCTGCTGAAACTTTGTGTTGGTAGCTCCTTTTTCATAATATTATTCTGGAATAATTTAGGGGGAGGGTGGCCTAATTTTTGTCACACTCTATGGACTCCATCAGCTGCCACCTTGTCACCTGGAATCAGCTGCACACCTCAAGGCTGCTTTCATCCCTGGTGTTTCTGGGCAGTCCTGTCAGGGTCCCTGGCACCTCTGGAGCATTTTGATGTTAGTTCTGGGTGTTCAGAGCAGTGCAGGCAGGGACAGCCTCTGGAGCATTTGATGTTATTGCTGGGTGTTCAGGGGAGTGCAGGCAGGGACAGCCTCTGCAGCATTTGATGTTATTGGGTGTTCAGAGCAGTGCAGGCAGGGACAGCCTCTGGAGCATTTGATGTTATTGCTGGGTGTTCAGAGCAGTGCAGGCAGGCACAGCCTCTGGAGCATTTTGATGTTATTGGGTGTTCAGAGCAGTGCAGGCAGGGACAGCCTCTGGAGCATTTTGATGTTATTGCTGGGTGTTCAGAGCAGTGCAGGCAGGGACAGCCTCTGGAGCATTTTGATGTTATTGCTGGGTGTTCACAGGAGTGCAGGCAGGGACAGCCTCTGGAGCATTTGATGTTATTGGGTGTTCAGAGCAGTGCAGGCAGGGACAGCCTCTGGAGCATTTGATGTTATTGGGTGTTCAGAGCAGTGCAGGCAGGGACCAAGAGACTTTTCTTGCTGAATAGACCATGTCCACTTGCTGTGGTATTTCCAGCTCATGGGAGAGAATAATGAGTTGTGGATCTTGCTCCTGTTTGTGCTGAGTGACTTGTGCTCAGCTGATAAATGTTTTTGACCTCAGAGTTCCTTATTCCTGGGTTTCTAAAAACAAATGTTTAATTTTGATTTTATTTCCACTTGACATTTGAGACTAACAGTATTTCAGGGCAGACTCACTCCTTTTTGTTTAGCTATACTGAGTCAGCTTCACACCTCAATGCAAACCCCTTTTTCTGATGGAATCAGTCCCAGGATGGTTCTGCAAACCCCTTTTTCTGATGGAATCAGTCTGAGGATGGTTCTGCAAACCCCTTTTTCTGATGGAATCAGTCCCAGGATGGTTCTGCAAACCCCTTTTTCTGCTGTAGTCAGTCTGAGGATGGTTCTGCAAACCCCTTTTTCTGCTGTAATCAGTCCCAGGATGGTTCTGCAAACCCCTTTTTCTGATGGAATCAGTCCCAGGATGGTTCTGCAAACCCCTTTTTCTGATGGAATCAGTCCCAGGATGGTTCTGCAAACCCCTTTTTCTGATGGAATCAGTCCCAGGATGGTTCCCTCCCTGTTCATGGCTTTGGGAATTCCCAAGGGGCTGTAAAACCCATGTGATCCTGGTTCTTTGCCAGGTTCCAATGGTCCCTTCACATCCTCCAGGCCCCCAGCCTGGGAGCGTGTGTACACAACGTATGCAGATATCAGAATATTGCAGCTTTTATGAGCTTTTCCTGCTATTGTGACCAGTAAAACCAGGTTAACTAACCTGCCCCCGTGTTACTGGCAGTAGATCACATTTCCAGGCTGGGCTTTCTTTTGTGGTTTGGTTGGTTTGTGTTAGATTGGGGTTTTCTTGGTGTTTGGGTTGTTTTGTTTTGTTTTGTTTTTTTCTTTGTTGTTTGTTCATTTGGTTTTTTGGGTTCATAAGAAACTTAATGAATGGAGACCCTGTGTATGTGTTGTCAAGATGGAACATTGTGTCTGACATGGTGTAGTCAATGACCCCAAGATAAGCTTGTATTGCAAGATTCTTTCTGTGAATGGAGTGAAGTGACACAGTAGTGTCAGCAGAGGCTGGAGCATTTTATTGTGAAATGTACCATAATGGTGTTTCCAAACCAGGTTTTAGATGCCCAGGTTTTTATTTTATGTAGTTTATTTGTAACTTTTGTAGCTTTTCTCTTTTCTCATTTGAGATCAGACTTATGGATTATACAGAGCTGGAGAAAACTGAAGGCTGCTCAGCTTTTGCTGTCACCTTGATTTTTTCAGTTTAAAAAGTTTGACTGGTACTTACTATGAAGCAGATATAATTCTTTCACAACTTTTCTCTCCCCATAATTATTTTCAGCTTTGATTTTAAAATGCTGAATAACATGAGAGAAAAGCGAGGTCCATGTGTTTGCAGGAGCACTTTGTGTTTGAGCAGGACCAGATTCTGATTTGCACAGCAGCAGAGGGCTCTGGGTGTGGGTGCCCCTCGGTGTCCCTGTCCTAGGAGACCCCAGGAGCAGGGAGATGCTGCTGCAGGAGGAGCTGGGTTTGTCCTTGTGGGCAGACCCAGGAGCAGGGAGATGCTGCTGCTGCAGTTCAGGAGGAGCTGGGTTTGTCCTTGTGGGCAGACCCAGGAGCAGGGAGATGCTGCTGGAGTTCAGGAGGAGCTGGCCATGTCCTTGTGGGCACACCCAGGAGCAGGGAGATGCTGCTGCTGCAGTTCAGGAGAGCAGGAGGAGCTGGGTTTGTCCTTGTGGGCAGACCCAGGAGCAGGGAGATGCTGCTGGAGTTCAGGAGGAGCTGGCCATGTCCTTGTGGGCACACCCAGGAGCAGGGAGATGCTGCTGCAGGAGGAGCTGGGTTTGTCCTTGTGGGCACACCCAGGAGCAGGGAGATGCTGCTGCTGCAGTTCAGGAGGAGCTGGCCATGTCCTTGTGGGCAGACCCTGACACCCAGGAGCAGGGAGATGCTGCTGCAGGAGGAGCTGGCCATGTCCTTGTGGGCTGGGGAAGGAGTGGCCCTGCTCTGCACAGCCCTGAGCCTGTGCTGGGTGAGTGCTGCAGTGGATCAGCCCCTGAGGTTTGCCCCAAGCTGGGTAAAGCACTGGATTGTTAAAGCATGTTCATGCAAAAAAAAAAAAGGGGGAAAATGTTATTCTTGTAAAATAGTCAGCTAATTCGAAATTTCCTCTGTGAAGAGAGTGTTAAAAAGTTTATCTCTACGTGTAAGATTTCAGTGCTGGTTTACATATGGCTTTTTCTATTAAACATTTCCCTTTAATTCTCTTATCTCTGTGTGCCTTCTGGGCTGCTGTGGAGAGTACAGCAAAGGGGACATACTTATTTGGAGGAAGCACTTCATTCTGGAAGAGATTTTCAAGTGCTTAACTTCAAACTTGAGAGAGAAGAATTAACTGGGCTGATAAGAGATTTGCAGAGTTATGATTTGATAGGCCTGGTTTTGCTAGCTGGCTTAGCAATACTTTCCATTAAGGAAAACCTCCTGCAGTTCCCATAGCTTTTGCCATCTCTGTTAGAGCTTGAAGCAGTTTATGGAATGGTCCCAGCATTGCCTGGCAGTGGCTGTGGAGTTGTGTTGGGATCTGATCACAGTCTGTCACCCAGTCTGTCACCCAGCCACACCTGTGCAGCCCCAGCCAGGTGTCAGATGTGAGATTGAGGGCCTGGGTGCTGGCACATACAGAGATTTAAATAAATAGTAAAGTGTAATTCAGTGTTCCATAGGCTTGGATGTTCTGAAAAGGCTGTGCATGGAGTCATCCACTGCCCACACCTGTGTTTGTCACACAGCATTCAGACATGTGCCACACGGGCTGCTTCCCTGTTTAAGGACTTCTTGGGAGGTGTTTTTGTTTGGTTTTGTGTTGGTTGGAGTTTTTTTGTTGTTGTTTTTTTTAATGCCCAAAGTGCAGGTAAATAATGTGGGATCAGAATTCTACAGCAGTGGTTCAGTACAGGGCATGTAAAGACCAGCACCTCCAAAGGCTTCCCTGGCTGGGGCTGGGTTTTGGCAGAGCCTTCCAAACCCATGCAGGTGCTCCTGTGTTCCCCTGTGATCCATGGGTTTGTTCTTCCAAACCCAAGCAGGTGCTCCTGTGTTCCCTTGTGATCCATGGGTTTGTTCTTCCAAACCCAAGCAGGTGCTGCTGTGTTCCCTTTGATCCATGGGTTTGTTCTTCCAAACCCATGCAGGTGCTCCTGTGTTCCCCTGTGATCCATGGGTTTGTTCTTCCAAACCCATGCAGGTGCTCCTGTGTTCCCCTGTGATCCATGGGTTTGTTCTTCCAAACCCAAGCAGGTGCTCCTGTGTTCCCCTGTGATCCATGGGTTTGTTCTTCCAAACCCAAGCAGGCACTCCTGTGTTCCCTTGTGATCCATGGGTTTGTTCTTCCAAACCCAAGCAGGCACTCCTGTGTTCCCCTGTGATCCATGGGTTTGTTCTTCCAAACCCAAGCAGGTGCTCCTGTGTTCCCTTGTGATCCATGGGTTTGTTCTTCCAAACCCAAGCAGGTGCTGCTGTGTTCCCTTTGATCCATGGGTTTGTTCTTCCAAACCCATGCAGGTGCTCCTGTGTTCCCCTGTGATCCATGGGTTTGTTCTTCCAAACCCATGCAGGTGCTCCTGTGTTCCCCTGTGATCCATGGGTTTGTTCTTCCAAACCCAAGCAGGTGCTCCTGTGTTCCCCTGTGATCCATGGGTTTGTTCTTCCAAACCCAAGCAGGCACTCCTGTGTTCCCCTGTGATCCATGGGTTTGTTCTTCCAAGCCCATGCAGGTGCTGCTGTGTTCCCCTGTGATCCATGCCTCAGTGTTCAGAAGGCAGAAATAGAATTTGTTGTTTGGTTTTGCAGGGGAACATTTCCATGAGGAGAGGGTCCTCAGTCCAGGGCCCTGGGATTGGTGAGCATGAGCAGCCTGTGAGGAGCCAGTGATCTGTTCTGGCTCTGTGGAAAGGTTTCATGACTAAATACGGATTCAGGAGGGAAATTTGTGCCATTTTGAAAAACTTGATTTAAATTTTAAGTAGACTGCCTAGATGGATTTACTGAGATCACAGCCAGGCTGTGTGAGGTGCTGCTGAAACCCCAAGTGGCAGCTCCTGTTCTGGGGGTGTGCAGCAGGGACGTGTCTGACAATTGTTACCTGAATTATTCCCTGAATTATTACCTGAATTATTACCTGAATTATTACCTGAGTCACAGCCAGGTTTGTGTGAGGTGCTGCTGAAACCCCAAGTGGCAGCTCCTGTTCTGGGGGTGCAGCAGGGACATGTCTGAGAATTGTTACCTGAATTATTCCCTGAATTATTCCCTGAATTATTCCCTGAATTATTACCTGAATTATTACCTGAATTATTACCTGAATCACAGCCAGGTTTGTGTGAGGTGCTGCTGAAACCCCAAGTGGCAGCTCTGGTTCTGGGGGTGCAGCAGGGACGTGTCTGAGAATTGTTACCTGAATTATTACCTGAATTATTACCTGAATTATTACCTGAATCACAGCCAGGTTTGTGTGAGGTGCTGCTGAAGCCCCAAGTGGCAGCTCCTGTTCTGGGGGTGCAGCAGGGACGTGTCTGAGCATCATTACCTGAATTATTACCTGAATTATTACCTGAATTATTACCTGAATTATTACCTGAATTATTCCCTGAATTATTACCTGAATTATTACCTGAATTATTGCCTGAATTATTACCTGAATTATTACCTGAATCACAGCCAGGCTGTGTGAGGTGCTGCTGAAACCCCAAGTGGCAGCTCCTGTTCTGGGGGTGCAGCAGGGACGTGTCTGAGCATCATTACCTGAGTAAGGCAAGGAGGGGGAGTGCTGACAGGCACAGACACTGACTCAGGGCTGGAAAAGTCCTTCTCCAGGAGCACAAGGAGAGCCCCCTGCCCCTCTGGGTGCCTCAGTCTCCTGAGCTGAAGAGAAAAGGCTCAGTGATGATGCTGGATGGTGGAGTTTGTACTCAGAGTCAAACAGGGCCCTGATCCAAACTGCAGCAAGGCAAGAGTTTACTTTGGATCATGGACTTAATTTAGGCTGACTGCTCATCCACGAGCAGATATTTCTGTTTGATAGCATAGAGATCCTTTAATGGAACTGTGATAACACAGAGATCCTTTAATGGAATTGTGATAACACAGAGATCCTTTAATGTGATTGTGATAACATAGAGATCCTTTAATGTGATTGTGATAACATAGAGATCCTTTAATGTGATTGTGATAACACAGAGATCCTTTAATGGAATTGTGATAACACAGAGATCCTTTAATGGAATTGTGATAACATAGAGATCCTTTAATGTAGTTTTGATAACATAGAGATCCTTTAATGGAATTGTGATAACACAGAGATCCTTTAATGGAATTGTGATAACATAGAGATCCTTTAATGGAATTGTGATAACATAGAGATCCTTTAATGGAATTGTGATAACACAGAGATCCTTTAATGTGATTGTGATAACACAGAGATCCTTTAATGGAATTGTGATAACATAGAGATCCTTTAATGGAATTGTGATAACATAGAGATCCTTTAATGTGATTGTGATAACATAGAGATCCTTTAATGTGATTGTGATAACACAGAGATCCTTTAATGGAATTTTGATAAAATAAAGATCCTTTAATGGAATTGTGATAAAATAGAGATCCTTTATTGGAATTGTGATAAAATAGAGATCCTTTAATGGAATTATGATAAAATAGAGATCCTTTAATGGAATTGTGATAACATAGAGATCCTTTAATGGAATTGTGATAACATAGAGATCCTTTAATGGAATTGTGATAACATAGAGATCCTTTAATGGAATTGTGATAACACAGAGATCCTTTAATGTAGTTTTGATAAAATAGAGATCCTTTAATGGAATTTTGGTAAAATAGAGATCCTTTAATGGAATTTTGGTAAAATAGAGATCCTTTAATGTAGTTTTGATAAAATAGAGATCCTTTAATGGAATTTTGGTAAAATAGAGATCCTTTAATGGAATTGTGATAACATAGAGATCCTTTAATGGAATTGTGATAACATAGAGATCCTTTAATGGAATTCTGAAGGCAGTGGGATTGGCTCTGTGTGTTTAACAATAATGTAATGGGGCCGTGTGTTGGGTTCAGTTTGGTGTCAGCTGTTCACTGCTGATCTTTGACTGGTTCATTTAATGTTCTCTGACATTTGCTCCTCAAGCTTTTTTGTTGTTTTCATTTTTTCTTTTTCCCTGCCAAGTGATTGCCAGTGAACTGACTGAGGAGAGAATAAGGGAGCCTGGAGGTGGTGGAAGCAGCAGAGCTGCATTTGGGAGCCATGGATCCTTTGCTGAGCAGAGGAAGGACAGGGAGGTTTTAACCTTGTGTGAAATGATGGTTATTACTGTGTTAGACATGTGCTCTCCTGATGCTCACTGTGTTTAATCCTTCTCAGGGTTTCAGCTCTTGCACAGCTCTGCCAGTCCTGGCTGCCCTCATGGCAATCCCAGGCTGCTGCTGTGATCTTTGGGATATTTGTTTTTGTTCCAAGCATCCACAGAGAGCTGGGAGAACAGAATGCTGTCAGTGCTCAGCAGGTGTCACTAACCATGGGCAGGGCCCTCATCCCTGATCCAGGCTGTGTCGCATCCCAGTTTGTATGAAGGGTCACACCAAATGGACACAGGGGTTTACAGCACTCAAAAGCTCATTTAGACCATCAGAGTGCTGTAATGTGCTGTGTCCTGCTGGTTACACTGAAACAGGGAAATGGGTAGTGTGGAAATGCAGGAATGATGCACTCACTGCTCTGGTCTGGGCTGTTTGCAGCCACACAGAGCTGGGCTGTCCTCTGCATGCTGTGGGAACATCTGACCAGTCTGCAGCACGGATCACAATGAGTGTTCCCTCATCAGGAGGAAACTGAGCTTTTCTCAAGTTGTTGGTTTTATTTATTTATTTATTTTGTTTAAAAGGTCAAGTGTTTGATTTCTGTGGATCCAGTAAAATGACTACAAGGATTAGTTTTAGGAGTTTCTAACCTGTAAATTCCATACAATTTTTCCTCTCACCAGCCCTTTTTCTCAGCTCATTTTGGCAGTGTGGGTTTGCTGGATAACCCTTCCCTGGAGTGGTGTTCAGCCAGAGCAGGGCTGAATGCAGCTAGCAGACAGAGGGAGGGACTGTGTGGGTGTGTGAAATTGCATTTCAGTGTGAGGGATGGAGCCCCAGTGAGGATGGGCTGCTGCTACTGCTTTGTGCTTTCTGAACTGCCCAGAGCTTGCAGGCCTTGGATCAGCCTCCTTGCTGCCTTACAGTGCTGGAAGGAGTGTTAATAACAATAGAAGGATTCCAGCCATCTGCATTTTAGAGAGGGATGTATGAAGAAAGTCCACAAGGAACTGATAATGGTCTTAGCCTGGTGTAGGTCTGTTAATGGAAACACTAAAGATCATTCCAGGCAGTTTGATGGGAATTCCCATTAAATATCTTTATGTTACAACTCTTCCTGCTGGACATAGATGGAGCCTACAGTTGATGTGCCTCGTGGCAGTTCTGTTACAGGACTGTGCTGTACAGATGTTTTTCTGTAGAAAGCCTCAGGAGCAGTGCAAGAATTGCTCCTTTTGGTGAATGGTATTTTCAGGGAGGTACAGGAGCCCTTTAATGATGATGGCTGTGTGAGGGGGCTCTCAGACAGAGGTGCCCAATCTCCTGTACCTGTGGGAATTGTGCCTGTGCTGTCACTGCCTGATCAGCCAGAAAATACAGTTTTAAATTATTCATTCTGGCCTGCTGTAAGTTTGACTTTACCGGATTATTTTCTTTAATGTAAAATGAGGTGTTAGAAGTTCAGTGTCAGAATTTTTAACAAAACCCTACAGCATTGATTTGAGTTGCCAGATCAATGGCAGCACAGGCTGGTGTCACTCCAGTGAATCCCTAATTAGGAGCTCAGGATTTGGATCCCAGCTCAGGCCAGTGGTTTGTGGGTCTGTGAGCATCCTGCCTGCAGCAGCCAGGGCACAGTAAGGTCAGTGGGAAATGGAAAAGCAGAATTTGGGGATCACTGTTCATCCTGCCTGCATCCCCTCCCTTCCCCAGCAGGGCTCGGTAAGGTCAGTGGGAAATGGAAAAGCAGAGTTTGGGGATCACTGTTCATCCTGCCTGCAGCAGCCTCTGCTGAGAGGGCATCCCCTCCCTTCCCCAGCAGGGCTCAGTAAGGTCAGTGGGACAGAAAAGCAGAGTTTGGGGATCACTGTTCATCCTGCCTGCATCCCCTCCCTTCCCCAGCAGGGCACAGTGAGGTCAGTGGGACAGAAAAGCAGAGTTTGGGGATCATTGCTCACCCCAAGGCAGTGAATTGCTAACCAGGCTCTTGGCCAGACTGCCTGTGGATGGCCTTAGGGATAAATTCCTAATTGTTCATACAGTGCTGAGCTAAACTTGGTACACAGGTTTGTCCTTCCCGTTGGGTGGGGTGTTCCTTAATTATTTACAAATGGAGAAGTGCATTTGATAGAGAAGCTCTTTGTGATGCACACTGTAGCAGAGAAGGGAGAGCTGAAGTTTTTTCTGTAGCATCTGCACTGGAGAGCATTTTTCCTCTATTCCCTTGGTCTGCACCATGGCTGGGGCCATGGCCTTTCTCTGCCCCTGTAAGTCTGACCCAGTGCCAAGTGTGTGGCTGTATCCATTGCCAATTTGTGCTGTCTAATTGGCATATAGGTCATGGCCAGAAATCAGCCCCAGCCCCCTGAATGCAGGCAGGGGGAGCTGAGCTGGAGGCAGGGTCAGCATTGACCGTTTAATGTCATTTACAGAGTGTCAGCCAGGCAGATTCAGTTAGATCTGTGTCTGTGGGACACATGCCAGCTGCAGGACCATGAGATTGGGTTTGCTGTGTTTGTGGAAATTGATTCATTCAGCACTTGATCTTTTTGTTTGGGGAAGGAAACAAAGAAACAACTTGTGAGTGCTTAGCAGGAACAGTTTGTAAAGGTGCCCCCATTTCCTGTGAAATACAGTGAACCCTCGTGATGCCAGGGGTGCAGGAAGCTTTTCCTGTAGCCTCAGTTTTGGGCTGTGTGCCAGTGTAGTGAATGACACAACACAACCAAAAATGCTTCCACCCATGTGTAGATGTTGTTGGTGTATTCAAATGCAAGAATATTCCTCAAGATCTCCTGAACAAAGCTTGTAGGACCAGACACCTGTGTGGGCTGCATCCTCTCAGCTGTATCTTTGTACAAATATTTATGAGTATTTCCTTTTTCTCTGCTGGAAAATGAGGACCAGATTTTAAAAATGCTGGAGATCTGGCACTTGTTCAGTTTTTTAAACCATCTGAAGTTTTCTGAAAGATTGGTTGTTTATTTTGATGGCTAGGAGAAAGATGAGCTCTAAGGGGAGAAGCTTCTGAGATTCTTGGTCTTTTTGTGTTTCTTTGGGATGGAGTCTCTGCCACGCAAATTAATGCTCAGCTGTCACAAAATATTTTTCACTATCTTAAAAATGCAGCCTAAAATAGGCCACACCTAGGATTTGTCCAGCCAACTGTGCCATTTCTGACAGGGCCCAGAAGCTGGAGCTGGGTTACAAACATGGGCAGGATATTAAAACTCTTTGGAAAGGTAATTGGCTCCTTCTCACTCTCACTCTTACCATCAATAGCTTTAGAAATAATGGAATGGATGTGGAATTCTGTAACTGCCAGCTAGAGTGCAGTTCCTCAGCCCTGCTGTTCAGGACAGTTCAATGTGCCCTCAGTGATCAGACCTGAGGACATGCCTGAGGTAATGCTGTGTTCAGGGCCTTGCCCAGGTCTGGCTGTTGTTCCTCCCTTTCCACCCCCAGGTTTTGCAGTGCTCTTCCCTGGCACATGCAGTGATGCTGACTTGTTTGCTGCCCCAGCTCAGCTGCAGGGGTTCTCCATCCCTGTGCTGCTTTCTGTGGCTCCAGGGTCAGAGGCACTGAGCTCAGTGACATTGGTGAGTGAGGGAGCAGTGCAGTGCCTGTGGCTGTGTTCAGTTTCCAGGGTCAGAGGCTCTGAGCTAAAGGACATTTTGTGAGTGAGGGAGCAGTGCAGTGCCTTTGGCTCTCTGCTGAGTTTCCAGGGTCAGAGGCTCTGAGCTCAATGCCATTCTGTGAGTGAGGGAGCAGTGCAGCAGAGTTTCACTCTCTGTTGGTTTTCCAGGGTCAGAGAGCTCTGAACTCAGTGACATTTGTGAGTGAGGGAGCAGTGCAGTGCCTTTGGCTGTGTTCAGTTTCCAGGGTCAGAGGCTCTGAGCTCAGTGACATTTTGTGAGTGAGGGAGCAGTGCAGTGCCTTTGGCTGTGTTCAGTTTCCAGGGTCAGAGGCTCTGAGCTCAGTGACATTTGTGAGTGAGGGAGCAGTGCAGTGCCTTTGGCTGTGTTCAGTTTCCAGTGTCAGAGGCACTGAGCTCAGTGACATTTGTGAGGGAGCAGTGCAGTGCCTTTGGCTCTGTTCAGTTTCCAGGGTCAGAGAGCTCTGAGCTCAGTGACATTTGTGAGTGAGGGAGCAGTGCAGTGCCTTTGGCTCTCTGTTGGGTGGCACCAGAGGCTCAGTGTGGGACAGGAGGACCCTGGCTGTGGCTGCAGTGCTGAGATGGACTGACCTGCCCAGGCCCTGGGTTTGAACTCTCATTTTTGTCCATCAAGCCCAAAGCAGACCCACAAGGGAATGTTGGCTGGTCCCTGTTGGCTAAAACAGGGCTGGGATTTGCTGTGAGACCAAGGCCAATTTCTGTAATTCCCTGAGCCCCACAGCAAACTGGTTTTGTTAAAAATTAAGAAAAGCTTTTGCAATGTTTCCTGGCCTCAGGTTTGGATCAGATAACTTTCATCTTCATCCCCTGCCAGGAGTTGAAAGGGTTTAGTATGACGTGCCTTAGAAAGCAGTTTGATTTTTACTTGGAGTGGCTTCACATCTGTGGAAGTTGTTTTGATGGATTAATCCTCTAAGCAATCAAGAGAACATGGAATAGAGGAGTGACTTTGTTCTTGAAATGCTGCATGGCAAATCAGGTTCCATTTCCAGCCCTGTTCAGATCATTATCTGCTGGAATCCTTTCCTTGCCCTTTGTTTCTCAGCTCCAGCCCAGCAGTGCTGGTTCATCTGTTCTGATCCCTCCTGCACCATGGCTCTCTGCCCAGAGGAGATGATTCTGCCAACACACAGATCTGTGACCCCAGGTGAAAAATACCAGTGAAATGACAGCAGCTGCTTGGAGCAGCCCCTCGTGGCTTTTCCACATGGAGAAAATGAATCTGTCTGTATTAGAGGAGTTCAGAAGATTTTAGTGTCACCAGCCAAGGGAGCTTTGGAGCTGAGCACACGGAGTGCTGGGTGCTGCAAGGCTGTGGCACCCTGGGGCTGGATCCTTCCCCACTTTCAGGGGTCAGGGTTTGGGGGAACACGTGCAGACCCCCCTGTTCAGCCTGGCTGCACTGGCAGGGCTGCTGGGCCCATCAGGGCCTGTTGGGGTCAAGCTGCTCCTCCATGTTCTCTCAAAGTCCATCAGAGCCCCAGTGTCCCCACCTCCCCAGACAAACCCCCCTTTGCTGGGGGAGAGCTGCTGTGGAGCTGCTGTGGCTGCCAGGCTGTGGCTGCCAGGCTGTGGCTTGGCATGGAGCCCTTGCAGAGAGCCCAGGGGTCTGCCTGTGCAGGAGTGTGGCCTTGGAAAATGAGTGACAGTGTCACACACCTGCCTGTGCAGGAGTGTGCCTTGGAAAATGAGTGACAGTGTCAGACATCTGCCTGTGCAGGAGTGTGGCCTTGGAAAATGAGCAGTGACAGTGTCACACACCTGCCTGTGCAGGGCTGTGCCTTTGGAAAATGAGTGACAGTGTCAGACACCTGCCTGTGCAGTTTGTGCCTTTGGAAAATCAGTGACAGTGTCACACACCTGCCTGTGCAGGAGTGTGCCTTGGAAAATGAGCAGTGACAGTGTCACACACCTGCCTGTGCAGTTTGTGCCTTTGGAAAATGAGTGACAGTGTCACACACCTGCCTGTGCAGGAGTGTGCCTTGGAAAATGAGCAGTGACAGTGTCACACACCTGCCTGTGCAGGAGTGTGGCCTTGGAAAACCAGCAGTGACAGTGTCAGACACCTGCCTGTGCAGGAGTGTGGCCTTGGAAAATGAGTGACAGTGTCACACACCTGCCTGTGCAGTTTGTGCCTTTGGAAAATGAGTGACAGTGTCACACACCTGCCTGTGCAGTTTGTGCCTTTTCACAAAGCACCAGTGACAGTGTCACACACCTGCCTGTGCAGGACTGTGCCTTTGGAAAATGAGCAGTGACAGTGTCACACACCTGCCTGTGCAGTTTGTGCCTTTGGAAAATGAGCAGTGACAGTGTCACACACCTGCCTGTGCAGGAGTGTGCCTTTGGAAAATGAGCAGTGACAGTGTCACACACCTGCCTGTGCAGGAGTGTGGCCTTGGAAAATGAGCAGTGACAGTGTCACACACCTGCCTGTGCAGGACTGTGCCTTTGGAAAATGAGTGACAGTGTCACACACCTGCCTGTGCAGGGCTGTGCCTTTGGAAAATGAGCAGTGACAGTGTCACACACCTGCCTGTGCAGGAGTGTGGCCTTGGAAAATGAGTGACAGTGTCAGACACCTGCCTGTGCAGGAGTGTGCCTTTGGAAAATGAGCAGTGACAGTGTCACACACCTGCCTGTGCAGGAGTGTGCCTTTGGAAAATGAGCAGTGACAGTGTCACACACCTGCCTGTGCAGGAGTGTGCCTTTGGAAAATGAGTGACAGTGTCAGTCACCTGCCTGTGCAGGAGTGTGCCTTTGGAAAATGAGTGACAGTGTCACACACCTGCCTGTGCAGTTTGTGCCTTTGGAAAATGAGTGACAGTGTCAGACACCTGCCTGTGCAGGGCTGTGCCTTTGGAAAATGAGCAGTGACAGTGTCACACACCTGCCTGTGCAGTTTGTGCCTTTGGAAAATGAGTGACAGTGTCACACACCTGCCTGTGCAGGAGTGTGCCTTTGGAAAATGAGTGACAGTGTCACACACCTGCCTGTGCAGGAGTGTGGCCTTGGAAAATGAGCAGTGACAGTGTCACACACCTGCCTGTGCAGTTTGTGCCTTTGGAAAATGAGTGACAGTGTCACACACCTGCCTGTGCAGGAGTGTGCCTTTGGAAAATGAGCAGTGACAGTGTCACACACCTGCCTGTGCAGGAGTGTGGCCTTGGAAAACCAGCAGTGACAGTGTCAGACACCTGCCTGTGCAGGAGTGTGGCCTTGGAAAATGAGCAGTGACAGTGTCACACACCTGCCTGTGCAGGAGTGTGCCTTTGGAAAATGAGTGACAGTGTCACACATCTGCCTGTGCAGGAGTGTGGCCTTGGAAAATGAGCAGTGACAGTGTCACACACCTGCCTGTGCAGGAGTGTGGCCTTGGAAAATGAGTGACAGTGTCACACACCTGCCTGTGCAGGGCTGTGCCTTTGGAAAATGAGCAGTGACAGTGTCACACACCTGCCTGTGCAGTTTGTGCCTTTGGAAAATGAGTGACAGTGTCACACACCTGCCTGTGCAGTTTGTGCCTTTGGAAAATGAGTGACAGTGTCACACACCTGCCTGTGCAGGAGTGTGGCCTTGGAAAATGAGCAGTGACAGTGTCACACACCTGCCTGTGCAGTTTGTGCCTTTGGAAAATGAGTGACAGTGTCACACACCTGCCTGTGCAGGAGTGTGGCCTTGGAAAATGAGCAGTGACAGTGTCACACACCTGCCTGTGCAGGACTGTGCCTTTGGAAAATGAGTGACAGTGTCACACACCTGCCTGTGCAGGAGTGTGGCCTTGGAAAATGAGTGACAGTGTCAGACACCTGCCTGTGCAGGAGTGTGGCCTTGGAAAATGAGTGACAGTGTCACACACCTGCCTGTGCACGAGTGTGCCTTTGGAAAATGAGTGACAGTGTCACACACCTGCCTGTGCAGTTTGTGCCTTTGGAAAATCAGTGACAGTGTCACACACCTGCCTGTGCAGGGCTGTGCCTTTGGAAAATCAGTGCCAGTGTCACACACCTGCCTGTGCAGTTTGTGCCTTTGGAAAATGAGCAGTGACAGTGTCACACACCTGCCTGTGCAGTTTGTGCCTTTTCACAAACCAGCAGTGACAGTGTCACACACCTGCCTGTGCAGTTTGTGCCTTTTCACAAACCAGCAGTGCCAGTGTCACACACCTGTCCTTGAGCTGGGCAGGTGCAGCAGCTGGCACTCTGCCCTTGGCAGCCCTGGCTGTGCTGTTTTTGAGTAAAGGATTGCAGCCAGGCCTGTTCCAGTGCCCACTCTCTGGATTTGAAGGAATGCCAGCAGCAGTGCCAGGCTGTGGAATTAAGGCTGTATGCACTGCTGGGGTCTGGCCAGAGGGCAGGCTGCCCTTGTTGCCCCAGGTCCTGGGTGCCCATTCCAGGTCTCATTCAGCCTGGTAGTTTTTAGCTTGCATTTTTGATGGATAGAACCTTCAGATGTGCTCTGAAGGTCTAAAAAGAGCTGTACCTCTTGTTTTTGTCCTGCAAAATCTTGGGTTCCCTTGCAGAGCATAACTTTCTGTAGATGTTAGGAGCATGTACAGGAGGGGGATTGTCTCTGTAGTAGGTGGAAAGCCTCCTGGTTGTGTAAAAAACCCCAAACAACCCAACACAGAACAGTCAAACAAAACCCCAACAATTCCTTTAATCATTCTTTTAACGCCTGCAGTCCAGCACAAGAGACCTGCCAGACTTTATTCTTGCTGTAGATAGCTTTGCTATGATAACATGCACTGATATCCTGTCTGACATTGATGCCCAACATTGAACTGGGTTGGGCACAGAGCAGGGACAGTGGGGTGTGGGGCAGGGCTGCAGGAGGGCTGGGATTGGTGAAGTCTGACTGTGTCAGAAATCTGAGCCCTGTGCCTGCGTGTGCTCAGCTAAAATTAAAATTAACACCCGAGCTGCCCAAGCCAGAGCATTTATATAAACATATAAATAATCAGTGACTGTGGAGCCCTGGAGCAGAGCGAGCTGGACCCAGCAGATCTGTTCACCCCAAAGATGCCAATAAGCACTGGGACCTTCCAGACCCCTGCTCGTGGCAGAAGTAAACTTTGCTGTGACCATTATAAAACAGTAAGCAGCTCTGGGCTCCTGGGTCATGGCAGTGGTGTGTTGGACAGTGACTGACTTCAGCCTTACAAGTGTTATTTTGGAGGATTTTTTTGGTGGTTTTTAAAATTTCCTTCTGCAGCTTCTTAGGATTATCTTGGTTTCTCTTCGGGGTAGATGTGTCTCCATTCCAGATAAGCCCTCTTCTGTTGCTGTTTGTGTGTGGTAGTAGATGTAAATGGGTATATTGTCTGTGGCAAGTGTGATATTTGAAAATAACTTGCTGTGCACCTTTTGGAAAACACTGAATAGAAATAATGCATTTGCTGCCTGCTAACATTGACACATGTGCTTGGCTCTGGTGCTGTGAGCCAGCCCATTGCTTTTCAATGGCAGTCATGTGCATGAGAAAAGCCCTCCCCAGCTGGGAATAAGGCTGTAAAGAGGGAGAAATAAGTAATCCCAGTGGTGTTTGAATGATCCATTTATCCATTTAACCTCCAAAGGCTGATGTATGTACACAAGTGTCCAGTGAGATGTGATATTCAGAAGAACATCCCCACCAGCTGGGTCATAATTCAAAGCAGTTGCAGCAAACCCTTGCACATCTGAGCAGAAGGAATAATTTAGTTGGGTTGCCTTAAGAAATTTTTAAAAAAGAGGCAGAGTTATCTCTGTGTCCCCAGGAATGTGGGAATGGCAGATGTTGTAGCTCCGTTCTCAGGAGCTGATGTAACTCCAGAGGTGCAGCACGTTGGGTAACTGAGAGCTGGCATCGTGTGGGATGGCAATTAGCAGAGCTGATGTAACTCCAGAGGTGCAGCACGTTGGGTAACTGAGAGCTGGCATCGTGTGGGATGGCAGTTACAGGTGTGTGTGTGCCTGTGAGTGCCAGCTGCGTTTGGGGCACTGCACATCACAGACCCAGGGAGAGCTTTGGGGTGCAGGGGACTCAAAGATCCTCTGATGCCATCCATCCATCCATCCATCCATCCATCCATCCATCCATCCATCCATCCATCCATCCATCCATCCATCCATCCATCATCCGTCCATCCATCCATCCATCATCCGTCCATCCATCATCCATCCATCCATCCATCCATCATCCATCCATCCATCCATCATCCATCATCCATCCATCCATCCATCATCATCCATCCATCATCCATCATCCATCCATCCATCCATCCATCCATCCATCCATCCATCCATCCATCCATCCATCCATCATCCATCCATCCATCCATCCATCATCATCCATCATCCATCCATCCATCCATCCATCATCCATCCATCATCCATCCATCATCCATCCATCCATCCATCCATCCCATCCATCCATCCATCCATCCATCCATCCATCCGTCCAATCCATCCATCATCCATCCATCCATCCATCGTCCATCCATCATCCATCATCCATCCATCCTCCATCCATCCATCCATCATCCATCCATCATCCATCCATCATCCATCCCATCCATCATCATCCATCCTCCATCCATCATCCATCCATCCATCATCATCCATCCATCCATCATCCATCCATCATCCATCATCCATCCATCATCCATCCATCCATCCATCATCCATCCATCATCATCCATCCATCATCCATCCCATCCATCCATCCATCCATCCATCCATCCATCATCCATCCATCATCCATCCATCATCATCCATCCATCCATCCATCCATCCAT
Source organism: Geothlypis trichas (assembly GCA_009764595.1). Classification (NCBI taxonomy): domain Eukaryota; kingdom Metazoa; phylum Chordata; class Aves; order Passeriformes; family Parulidae; genus Geothlypis; species Geothlypis trichas. The sequence continues at coordinate 170,386 of CM019906.1, read as the reverse complement.
CCACATCCATCCATCCATCCATCCATCCATCCATCCATCCATCATCCATCCATCCATCATCCATCCATCCATCCATCCATCCATCATCCATCCATCATCCATCCATCATCCATCCCTCCATCCCTCCATCCCTCCATCCCTCCATCCCTCCATCCCAGATGTTCCAGGCTCCTGGGCCAGGCAGGAGGACTGATGCAGTCCCTCCTGCTGTGTCCTTTCCCTCTGGGCTGGGGGCACTGTGGATCCAGGCCCCCCAAGGACAGTGTGTGTTTGTTTGGAGTGCTGCTGCCCCCAGACCCTCATCCTGAAGGACAAGGAGCAGCCGGAGCTCTCTGCTCAAAGCCCACCAACAGCCTAAATTAGCACAGAGAAATGGGGTTGTCAATCCTGTGTCCTGCTGTTGAAACATTTGGTTTGGTTCGTTTTGTAAGAACTTGTATGGGGGAGAAAACCCTGACACAGTGTTTTTGGATGGCAGTGCAAAGTTGAATTCATTCTGGAAGAGTCAGCATTACCCTTGGAGTGGGATTTGTGTCTTGGTACAGATGTGCAGATAGAGACTTCTGCAGGGTCTAAGAACCATTTAGGGGCAACTAAGGCCACAGATTGTAAGAAAACTTGGAAAAAAGATCTGTGACAAATGCTGTTAAACTTGATTTTTTAAATTCTTTTAGCATTTGCTTCCTTGTCCTTTTGCCAGTAACTCAGCAAATTATTGTCAGGGCCATAATCTGTCTGCACTTTGCAAGTGTCCATGATCCTTCCTTGGGGCAGAGCTGCTCCAGAGGGATGAGTGTTTGAGTGAGCCTTGGGCTGTGTCTGTGAGCTCTGGGCTTTGCACTGTGGTGTCTGTGCCTGGGACCCTGTGTTGGACTGCAGCAGGGATCAGCTGCACTCAGTGTTCCCAGTCACAAATTGGGATTTGGTGCCTCCACACGTGCAAGGCCCACGACCCTGGGCAGCCCTGAGTGTGTGTGGGGCTCCTCCACAGCCCCAGAGTGCTGTAGGGGCTGCAGGCATTCCCCTGGGTCACGTCTCTGTGTCGTGGCTGTTTTTAGGTTTGGGGGTTTTTGTTTCCCTGTGAGGCTCAGCAGGCAGTGTGGTTTGCTGAGCAGCACAGGAGCTGCCTTGTGCTGGCTCTTGTGGAATGGAGCTCAGCAGTGTGACTGTCCCTGCTGTTCTGTCATGGAAAAAGCCCTGCTCTGCTCTCATTGTGCTGTGTGATGTCAAAAAGATGTTCCTCAGCTGTTAGCAGATTCATGAGAGCCTGGTTCATGGTAATTATTGGGAGAAAACAATCAGAGTCTGGTTAGTTCGGAACTGACATGGCAAGGGAAGGGGAGAAAGATTTGAACATTGACTTGGGCATTGATTGTAATTAGATTTGTGTGTGTGTGGGAATGAGAAACCATGGAGAGATACAGGCATGCTTGCTGCTTGCATGGAACAGAGCCTTTCTTTTCAAGCAGAACCCTTTGCTTTCCCTGAGTGTGTTTGAGTCCTGCTCACAGGCCAAACCATCAGCAGTTTCCATGTTTGTACCCAGTATCTCCAAAGTTGATACTTCACTGCAGTGCTCTTACTGCAAATCCAGTGGATCCGAGGGGCAGAGGAAAAGTGGAGAGGAGGATCTTTCACAGAAGTGTTTCATCTGTTCCCAGAACATTGCATTCCTAGGATCACACCCCACAGAGGGAGAAAAGCCCCCAAACAGCTGAGTCCAGCCTGGACAGAGCTGAGCTCAGCATGAACCTGCCTGGACACAAGAGCTGCCATGGTGACAGTGCCCAAATCTCCATCCTCACTTGATTGTACTGACCAAGGTGAAGAGTTTGTCTTCAGTGAGTGATTTTCATACTGTGTGAGATCACTGAACAGTTTTAAAAGCCCATTCTGGTGTGTATAATAAGGCAATGTCTCCTGGGCTGCAGCAGGTTGAATAGTTCATATCAAGATTTGTATATTTTTAATTAGACAACTGTTCAGGTAATTGTCACATGAATATTCAGAAATACCTGAGGAACACTCATAATTTATGTGCAGAGCTAGGAAATGGAAAGTTTCTCAGCAGTGTTTTCTTACTTTTTTTATTATTGGTTTTCCAGTTATTTGCCTGGTTTGCAATATTTGAAAACACTTTGTGTGCTTTGAAACGTATTTCATGTGTCTAGAAATAGCAGCCATTGTGCAATTATTTTTTTTCCACTTGTTTATATGGAGAAGGAAAAGCAACATTAGAAATCTATTTGTGTAGTACATTACAAAGACTTGTAACAAACAGGTTTCAAAAACATCCTGAAAGTTTCAGTTATTGGTTAATATGTGCCATAACAGTCAGTGGTGACCACAGGAGTTCCTGCAGTAAGCCTGGGGAATGCAAATGTAGGCCAGGCAGTTCAAAAACAATAATTAGCATGTTACACATATTGCAAAACAATGTTGTGTGATCACGTTTTTAAGAGAAACACAGGTTTATGGTATCTGTGAAATGCTCTCCTAATCACCTGGTGGGATGCAGGAATATTCCACCCCCTTGAGCCCCCCAGAAAGAAGCAGTTCCTCCATGTGGTGTGCATTTCACAGTAACCCAGCTCTGCTGGCAGCAGGCTGACTCCAGTCCCACAGTGGGTTTGCAGGGATCATTTCCTGTCAGAGAGATTTCTCCATGAGTTAGCACTGGCAGTGAGTCAGGTAGCAGCTATTTGGGGTTTTGCAGGCTGTCTCCTTTACCAGCAGGGATTAAGGGAGTTCAGGGATTTCTTTGATGCAGTTCTGTTTGATAATGTGAATATAAGGATATAGTGAACATGAGATCTGGTGGTGCAGCAGGTGCAGGATTGCAGGTTGGCAATGCCAGCCAGGCATTCTCATCTGTGATTTGACTCAAAGATCAATCCTGACTGGCTCTGGAGGCCCTGCTGTGATTCTGGGCTCTGCCAGGAGGGCTCTGCTCCTGTTCCAACCACAGGGCTGGTCCCAGGATTGGTCTGGCTGCACCATGGAAGTGATCCAGGAGGGAACTGGTGCATTCAAGTTTAATTGAACTTTTCTGGGAGTCCTTCAGTGCTGAATGAGGACATGCACTGCAGCCTGCCCGTTAAAGGAGACGTGGTGATTGTGTTTGGGGAGTTCTGGTCAGCTGGATTGAGGGGATGGCGTGGGGGGCTGGCCCCTGCACCTGCCAGGTCAGTGGTTCATAACCTGCCAGGTCAATGGTTTATAACCTGCCAAAATGGTTCATAACCTGCCAAAATGGTTCATAACCTGCCAAAATGGGTCATAACCTGCCAAAATGGTTCATAACCTGCCAAAATGGTTCATAACCTGCCAAAATGGTTCATAACCTGCCAGGTCAGTGGTTCATAACCTGCCAAAATGGTTCATAACCTGCCAGGTCAATGGGTTATACACCTGCCAGGTCAGTGGTTCATAACCTGCCAGGTCAATGGTTTATACACCTGCCAGGTCAATGGTTTATACACCTGCCAGGTCAATGGTTCATAACCTGCCAGGTCAATGGTTTATACACCTGCCAGGTCAATGGTTCATAACCTGCCAGGTCAATGGTTTATACACCTGCCAGGTCAGTGGTTCATAACCTGCCAGGTCAGTGGTTTATAACCTGCCAGGTCAGTGGTTTATACACCTGCCAGGTCAGTGGTTTATAACCTGCCAGGTCAATGGTTCATAACCTGCCAGGTCAGTGGTTCATAACCTGCCAGGTCAATGGTTTATAACCTGCCAGGTCAATGGTTCATAACCTGCCAGGTCAGTGGTTTATAACCTGCCAGGTCAATGGTTCATAACCTGCCAGGTCAGTGGTTCATAACCTGCCAGGTCAATGGTTTATAACCTGCCAGGTCAGTGGTTTATAACCTGCCAGGTCAGTGGTTTATAACCTGCCAGGTCAATGGTTCATAACCTGCCAGGTCAGTGGTTTATAACCTGCCAGGTCAATGGTTCATAACCTGCCAGGTCAATGGTTCATAACCTGCCAGGTCAGTGGTTCATAACCTGCCAGGTCAGTGGTTTATAACCTGCCAGGTCAATGGTTCATAACCTGCCAGGTCAATGGTTCATAACCTGCCAGGTCAATGGTTTGTAACCTGCCAGGTCAGTGGTTCATAACCTGCCAGGTCAATGGTTTATACACCTGCCAGGTCAATGGTTCATAACCTGCCAGGTCCATGGTTTATACACCTGCCAGGTCAGTGGTTTATACACCTGCCAGGTCAATGGTTTATACACCTGCCAGGTCAATGGTTTATACACCTGCCAGGTCAGTGGTTTATAACCTGCCAGGTCAATGGTTCATAACCTGCCAGGTCAGTGGTTCATAACCTGCCAGGTCCATGGTTTATACACCTGCCAGGTCAGTGGTTTATACACCTGCCAGGTCCATGGTTTATACACCTGCCAGGTCAGTGGTTCATAACCTGCCAGGTCCATGGTTTATACACCTGCCAGGTCCATGGTTTATACACCTGCCAGGTCAGTGGTTCATAACCTGCCAGGTCAGTGGTTTATACACCTGCCAGGTCAATGGTTCATAACCTGCCAGGTCAGTGGTTTATACACCTGCCAGGTCAGTGGTTCATAACCTGCCAGGTCAGTGGTTCATAACCTGCCAGGTCAATGGTTCATAACCTGCCAGGTCAATGGTTTATACACCTGCCAGGTCAGTGGTTTATAACCTGCCAGGTCAATGGTTTATACACCTGCCAGGTCAATGGTTCATAACCTGCCAGGTCAATGGTTTATACACCTGCCAGGTCAGTGGTTTATAACCTGCCAGGTCAGTGGTTTATAACCTGCCAGGTCAGTGGTTTATACACCTGCCAGGTCAATGGTTCATAACCTGCCAGGTCAATGGTTTATACACCTGCCAGGTCAGTGGTTTATAACCTGCCAGGTCAGTGGTTCATAACCTGCCAGGTCCATGGTTTATACACCTGCCAGGTCAGTGGTTTATAACCTGCCAGGTCAGTGGTTCATAACCTGCCAGGTCAATGGTTTATAACCTGCCAGGTCAGTGGTTTATACACATGCCAGGTCAATGGTTTGTAACCTGTTTGCTCAGATGTTTGCACTCCTGGGTATGAAAGCTGAAACCACGTGGCAGAACAGTAGGTTAAGTCAGCCCCAGTTCCTTGAAGTCGTTGAGTATTTTAAAATGTTCTCCTGTTATGGAGAATGTTTTCTGCTGAAAGGAGCTGAGGAGCACAGTGTCTGCTTTGTGCAGTGGGGTTTTTTTGCCCCTTTTCTTGTTTGGCTGGGGAGATCACCCCTGTGTGCTCAGCCTTTATTTCACTGAGGTGTTTTCAGCTCTGGGGCTTTTGTTTCATGGGGTGTTGCAGTGGCTTTTTCTGTTCAAGCCATGGAAATGCACATCCTGCTGCTCTGAAGGGAAGGTAAAGGATAGATGGTGCAAAATAGGGGCATGTCTTTGAGATATGGAGTGATCTGTTCATGGCCACTGCCAGTTGTGTTTTACAGGTTCAAAAAAACACAAATGAAAACTTGATAACAAAAACTAGACTGCAGTCTGTGAAGGCTGTGACAAAAACCTCAGTTCTTGATTTTATCACATCAACATTTTATCAGCAAGTGCAGCAGGAGTGTGAAGTCACAATCCCTGTGTCACATCCAGGCTGCTCTGTCCTGTGGCAAATACCTGCCCCCTAGGCTTGGGAAAAGCTGCCTTTGGGTTCCTGTTGGGGAGGAGAATTTGACTCCAAGTTCTCAGAATGCTGATTTCTATTCTATTCTATTCTATTCTATTCTATTCTATTCTATTCTATTCTATTCTATTCTATTCTATTCTATTCTATTCTCATATATCATATCATATATCATATCGTATATAATAGCATATAATATAATATTATAGCATATGTAATATCATGTTATATCATATTACACTGTATTATTAGATAAGGCATAATATGATATTATTTATGGTATACTATAGTATATGGAAATTCTACACTAACACTATACTAAAGAAAGAGAAAGGATAATCAGAAGGTTAAACAAGAATGAATCATAAAAACCTGTGACAGACTCAGAGTCCAACACAGCTGGCTGTGGTTGGTCATTCATTTAAAACAGGTCACATGCTGGGTAACCAGTTCTGCAGGTCACATTGCAAAGCAGGGAGAAGCTGAGGCTGCCCAGGAGAGGAAATGCTGGCAAAGGGAATTTCAGCCACTGTCCCAGTGCCAGGAGTGCAGGGCTGGAGATGTTCTGCAAGGAGGAGCTGTGCCAGCACTGGGAACATCACTGGTGGGGCTGGGAGGGCTGGAGGGCTGCTGCTCCTGGAGCTGCACCTGCTCGTGCCAGGCTGCCCTGGGATCAGGCTGTTCACAGCACTCCTGGCACCTTTCAGCAATGTCTATCTTTTTAAAAGGTAAAACCCTGGTATTTGTTCTTACCCTATTTTTGGGGAACATAATAGGTAATTTTACAAAATCCTATTTCAGGATATTGTCCTATGCAAGGAATAGTGTTATTTAATTCATAACTAAATAATTTAGCTTCTTTTTGATAATCTAGCATGAAAAGTTTTTATAGGTTTTCTGGAGATCTTGAATAAGTTGTACTGGCATATGATGAGCAGTATTTAATGCAAATTAAAGAGATTTTGGCTCTTGGTCTGCTTAGTTTTCAGGTAATGCATTTTGAAATGAATTCCAACAGCTGGAAGTTTGCATAAGAGATTAAAAGTGATTTAATGGGCCTGTTTAACCTGTGAGATGGAGTTTGTTACAATTGGTGGGCATTTACAGGTTTCTTTGGTAATACAATGAAGGAATTTCCTGACAATGAGACTTTAGAACTTTCTCAATAACAGCTATGAAGAAAAAAAGGTCAAAGGGAAAATGACAAAAACAAAACCAGCTTGGGTGTAAATGTAAATGCCCTGTGCACACTGAGTGCTGCTGTGGAACATCCCCTGGCCCTGGTGTCCATCCCAGCTGTGCCGTGGCAGGAGCTCAGTGTCACCTGCCCTGTGACACTGGCAGGGCTGTGATGGCAGGCTGCTGAATAACAGAGTCCATACTCAAAGCCCTGAGTTTCAGTGCTGTTGGCAGTGGTGTGAGGCTGTGAACCCAGCCAACAGCCCTCTGGGTCCTCATTTCCAGGGTGAGTAACAGCCTGGGTTTGTCTGTCCCTAACAGATTTACACGGACTGGGCCAATCACTACCTGGCAAAGTCGGGCCACAAGAGACTGATCAAGGACCTGCAGCAGGATGTGACTGATGGAGTCCTGCTGGCTGAAATCATCCAGGTTGTAGGTGAGTGCCTGTGTGTTTGTGCCCAGCATCCTGCAGCTGGCTCAGCAATCCCTGGTTCTGTCTGCTGCACTAGCACGGCGTGCATGGGGGCATCCTCAAACTGCATGGGATTATGGAGATCATTTTCCTTCAGGGCTTTGGTCATTAATTTGAAAAAGCCTTGTCTTGTAGAGGAAAATACTGGATGTTGCTGATAAGATCTCCTGACACAGCAGTGTTTCTCCACATGGCTGAATGTTAGAACAAGCAACTCATGAGATTTTCTTTTTCCTGCTAGGATGCTCTTAGCCCTCACTGTTTCTAATACCTCTTGAGTACTGGTCTGGATATAATTCACAGTGATGTTGTCTCCTGCCTCCAGTTGCATTTGGGAGATCCATACATATACACAGCTGGGAAAGGAGAAAGGTGCAATTGTTGTGTGGCAGAAAAAGAAATGTTTGATAACGAGATTTCAGATGAGGAGAATCACTTAGCATTGGGACAAATCTCAAATGCAGGCTCAGTTATTTGATCCAAAGCCTTTATTTCTCTTAAATTAGTGCATTAATGCTCGTGGCTAATGGAAAGAGCTGCATATTGTCCCTGCTCCCTGGGGCCTGGACCCTTCATTAGTTCCTTCAGAGGCTCATCCATCTGGGGATGCCACACACAGGCATGGGCCAGTGGAGATGGATGGAATGGGAAAGCTGCTGCTGGGAATTGGGACAGCCATTGTTGGGAGCAGACTGACAGAGCTGAGCTGCTAATTGGGGAGCAGGACATCAGTGCATGCACATTTACTGTGTGTGCTCCAGAGGCTGCAGGGAGCTGCCCCTGGCTGTGGGCAGGGATGGCCTGTGAGACATGTGCAGCATTCTGCTGGGTGTGTGAAGGGGATCCTGTCTCTGTGGAGCAGCTCTGCACATCTGATTTACCCAATTTCTATAATTTACAGGTACAGAGGTGTGAAACCAGGCCAGGAGCTGACTGCTGACTGTGTTGGCAGGCATTCCCCTGGGCAGGGCTCCTTCCTCTGTCCCTCTCCTTCAGCAGGAAGGGTTTGCAAACCCAGGAGCAGTTGGGGGTGGGTTCTTTACTGCCTGCCTGGGTACCCTGCCTCAGCACAGGCCAGGAAACTTCTGCCCCAGAACACGTGTGCAGGGGTACCACCAGTTCAATGTGGTGTTCTTTAATATCAGAGAATGCCACCAGTTCAATGTGGTGTTCTTTAATATTAGAGAATGCCACCAGTTCAATGTGGTGTTCTTTAATATTAGAGAATGCCACCAGTTCAATGTGGTGTTCTTTAATGTTAGAGAATGCCACCAGTTAAATATGGTGTTCTTTAATGTTAGAGAATGCCACCAGTTCAATGTGGTGTTCTTTAATGTTAGAGAGTGCCACCAGTTAAATGTGGTGTTCTTTAATGTTAGAGAGTGCCACCAGTTAAATATGGTGTTCTTTAATGTTAGAGAGTGCCACCAGTTAAATGTGGTGTTCTTTAATGTTAGAGAATGCCACCAGTTCAATGTGGTGTTCTTTAATATCAGAGAATGCCACCAGTTCAATGTGGTGTTCTTTAATATCAGAGAATGCCACCAGTTACATGTGGTGTTCTTTAATGTTAGAGAATGCCACCAGTTCAATGTTCTTTAATATCAGAGAATGCCACCATCTAAATATGGTGTTCTTTAATATTAGAGAATGCCACCAGTTAAATGTGGTGTTCTTTAATATCAGAGAATGCCACCAGTTCAATGTGGGATTCTTTAATATCAGAGAATGCCACCAGTTCAATGTGGTGTTCTTTAATGTTAGAGAGTGCCACCAGTTAAATGTGGTGTTCTTTAATATCAGAGAATGCCACCAGTTAAATATGGTGTTCTTTAATGTTAGAGAGTGCCACCAGTTCAATGTGGGATTCTTTAATATCAGAGAATGCCACCAGTTCAATGTGGGATTCTTTAATATCAGGGAATGCCACCAGTTCAATGTGGGATTCTTTAATATCAGAGAATGCCACCAGTTCAATGTGGTGTTCTTTAATATTAGAGAATGCCACCAGTTAAATATGGTGTTTAATATCAGAGAATGCCACCAATTAAATGTGGTGTTCTTTAATATTAGAGAATGCCACCATCTACATGTAGTATTTTTCATCATTAGAGAATGCCACCAGTTAAATGTGGTATTCTTTAATATCAGAGAATGCCACCATCTAAACGTGGGATTCTTTAATGTTAGAGAATGCCACCAATTAAATGGGGTATTCTTTAATATTAGAGAATGCCACCATCTACATGTAGTATTCTTTAATATTAGAGAACACCACCATCTAAATGTGGACTTGGTTCCTTCTACCAAATACTCAAATGTCGCTCTTCTGAGTACTGACTTGTGAAAACCCTTATGAAATTCAAATTATTCTTTCTAAGTACATAACCAGTGATTGCTTTGATCACCTTTGCAGGGTTTTTTTTGGTCATTTTTATAGCTGCCCTTTGGCTAATATTTAAGATAAGGTCTGCAAGGTTTCAAAAGTTGAAGTATGAGGGGAAGGATTTCCTTTTTGAAGAATCTTTCTCATGTGGAAGAAAGGTCATATTTGAACATTCTGAGTTTATTCCAGCAAATTAATAGTGCAGAAAAGTAATTTGTTTCTGCTGTGTATGGCTTTAGGCAGCTGCATCTCATTGTCCCAAAGATGAGGAGGGCTTTCACACATAGAACAGCTTTTTCTGCAGCCTGCAAAATCCCAGCTTTTTTCCTAACTTACACAGTAAGAAAGCTTTGATATGCAGTGCAGGAGAGGTTTTTATAATGCTAAGCTGTGCTCTGTGCAAAAGCAGCTATTTGCAGTCAATTAAATGCATTCACATCATGCTGGTTCATTTCAGTTCCAAATTCATGAGCCTGTAGAAGAACACATGAGTCCTCCATGGCCTAGTAATGCCATTTATCACAGCAGCTGTGTTCACATCCATGACTGCACTCACTGGGTGGGACCTGGGTCCTTGCAGGGGTGTTGTACCTGTGTCCCACACAAGGGACTCCTCCTTCACAGGTTCATTAGTCTGCTTTCAATAGCTGTGAATGGTGCCAATTTATGGCAATACAGCCAGCAGTTTCTGAAAGTGTTATAAATTTAATATTATGAAATGGCTGCACAGGACTTGGAAAATGGGCTTGAATGAATTCATCTTGTTTGTGTGTGCCCAAAGCTGAGATGACATTGCTGGGAGCAGCGTGTGCTGTTCATGTGCAGGTGATGGGGTTCACTGTGGGGTCAGCCTCAGTTTCTCACTGCATTGTGCCCTGTGCCATGGGTGTGAGATGGCAGCTGGCAGGCAGACTGAAGCTGTGTCACTGCTCTGTGTCTCGTGGCTGTGAGTGCTGCTGGAATGCTGTGCCAAATGGGATCCTCCCACGTGGATGGGTTCTGACTGGTGTCCTGAGAACACATGAATGAAATTCAGCTTTGAATGCAGGAAGCAAATGGGATGGCAGTGCCTGCCTCTGTTACAGTGAAAAAGCTGTGGGAGACTGAACTTGGGCTGGAGCTGCTTCTTCAGGCTCAAAGTCATTTCAGCATCCAGGGCTGAAAGGTGAAGCAGAGCAGACTCAGACTCTAAGGCAAACATTCTCCACCTCGAGATTTCATTGTTTTACCTGTGACCTCAGAGATGCAAACTCTGCTCTTGGGCAGGCTGGGGTAGCACATCAGCCATGGTCAAGAATCTTGAAAAGTTGCTCCGTGATTTGTGCTTTAAGAAAGAAAGACAGAAAACATTAGTATTGATGACAGATTTGCCATTTGGATTTAAAGCTGTGCTCTCTGTGCAGCAGAGCAGCTGCCCTGGCATGCTGTGTGTGCAGCCTCACTGTGCAGCAGCAGTGGCTCATGGCCCAGCTCTCAGCTCCCTGCAGGCACTGCTGGCCCTGCCCAGGGCTCCCGGCAGTTCCCCTGCCCCAGCTGTCCCTGAGGCAGCCCCAGCACTGAGCTCCAGCTGCTGTTGCTCCTTTTGTGGCTCTCAGTGTTTCACACTGGCTCAGACTGGACAGCCACAGCCCAAACCCTGTGCTGAGCTGGCAGCAGGTGCTCAGGAATCAGTGCAGTCAATGCCCTTGCTCTAGGCTTTTGCTTTATTGCCTCTTCTTTTTGCCTTTCAGCAAATGAAAAGATTGAAGACATCAATGGCTGCCCAAAAAACAGATCTCAAATGGTGAGTAGGAAAGTGGTTTGTGTGTGAGTGGCCGAGTGACAGTGTCAGACTTCTGTGTCTGAGACTTTTAGTAACAACTTTCAATTAATTTTTCACAGTAGTGGACTAAAAGTATAATCCTCAGAACATTAATATTACAGTTCTTGCCCTGTTGTACTCCACAGTAGTTGGATCAGGCCTTATAATATGTCACATATTTACAATTGAGATTGTTTTTACATTGCTGCTTTATATTTCTGAAATATCACATAATTAAACAGAAATATATAGAAATAAAGAATTAGGTATTTGAAAGTACGATTAAGAGTTTCTTTATATTTTGAAATGAAAGTAACTAAATGAGAGTATGAATGAAATGAAAAAAAATCATAAAATTCAAGGTGCAGTTTGCTGACAGATAAGAAGTTGGTTTGTATCTTGCTTGTATTTAATAGTCAGACCTGGAGAACCAAAAATCAGTCCAGGAAAATTAAAAGTATAATAATACCTCAGGAGTGTATTTGCTGTGGGTATTGCTGAAGCTAAAGGCATAGCAGAATTTTATGAAGAACACAAATAATAAAAAACTTGTTTTTAAAATGCATTTAAACAATAAGCTTTTAAAATTTATGATACTTCAAACAAGGTTACTTCCTTCTGTATCTTGAGAAAAAGTCATTTTGCAACATAAATTCTCTTGTCTTCCTTTGGCATTGCAAATACTTGCTTTGGGACACTTGGATGCCTGTTCTCTGTGGGAAGCTTTTTTAATGTTTTTATTTTTATGAGTTCCTGTGTGCCCCTGCCTTCATGGCTTCAGCATGAGCACAGCCACTCATTTAGTGGAATGAAATAAAGATTTAAGGACAGCTCGACGTCCTGAGTCAGAACTCACCCTCTGCTCTGCTCTTGTCTCTTGGCTTTCCTGCTGTCCTGGGAGCTCTCAGTCCTGTTGGAGCCTGGAGCAGGCCCTGGGTGGGATCAAACCCTCAGGAGATGGATCAGGGCTCCTTTCCTGCTGTGTCCTGAGCTCTCAGTCCTGTTGGAGCCTGGAGCAGGCCCTGGGTGGGATCAAACCCTCAGGAGATGGATCAGGGCTCCTTTCCTGCTGTCCTGGGAGCTCTCAGTCCTGTTGGAGCCTGGAGCAGGCCCTGGGTGGGAAGGAACCCTCTGGAGATGGATCAGGGCTCCTTTCCTGCTGTGTCCTGGGAGCTCTCAGTCCTGTTGGAGTCTGGAGCAGGCCCTGTGTGGGAAGGAACCCTCTGGAGATGGATCAGGGCTCCTTTCCTGCTGTGTCTTTGAGGTTCTCAGTCCTGTTGGAGCCTGGAGCAGGCCCTTGGTGGGATCAAACCCTCTGGAGATGGATCAGGGCTCCTTTCCTGCTGTGTCCTGAGAGCTCTCAGTCCTGTTGGAGCCTGGAGCAGGCCCTGGGTGAGATCAAACCCTCAGGAGATGGATCAGGGCTCCTTTCCTGCTGCTTTGAGGAGGTGCTTGCTGTTCTCACTGCAGCCACAGCAGCTGTCTGGGTGTCAATAATGAGGAAATGTTGACAATTACTGTAATCTAACGTTCCACAAGTGTGCCTTAAGGACTGACTTGGATTCAGGCCCACAGTCTGTAACCAGTGCAGGCGCTGCAGCTCCAAAGTCCCTTCAAGTCCCTGCTCTCAGTGGAGAGGGAGTGCTGCTCTGTGGGACACTGGGTGCATTTGCTGTGAGGGCTGGATCAGGTTATAGCCAGGGGATGCAGGGCCTGTGAGAGCTGGATCAGGTTATAACCAGGGGATGCAGGGGCTGTGAGGGCTGGATCAGGTTATAACCAGGGGATGCAGGGGCTGTGAGGGCTGGATCAGGTTAAAACCAGGGGATGCAGGGGCTGTGAGGGCTGGATCAGGTTAAAACCAGGGGATGCAGGGGCTGTGAGGGCTGGATCAGGTTATAACCAGGGGATACAGGGGCCTGTGCTGGGCCAGGGATCTGGGCAGGGCTGTAGGGACACGTTTGGTCTGTGCTGCCTCCCTGGGCAGGGCTGCAGGGACACGTTTGGTCCCTGCTGCCTCCCTGGGCAGGGCTGCAGGGACACGTTTGGTCTGTGCTGCCTCCCTGGGCAGGACTGCAGGGACACGTTTGGTCCCTGCTGCCTCCATGGGCAGGGCTGCAGGGACACGTTTGGTCCCTGCTGCCTCCATGGGCAGGGCTGCAGGGACACGTTTGGTCCCTGCTGCCTCCTCTCAGGGTGCTCCCCTGGCTCATTCAGGAGGTTGCAGGGGCTGGGTCTGACTCCCCCTCATCAGGCCTGCAGCTTTCCTCATGGGAGGAAAATGAGAATTCTGCTTCTGGCTTGCTTTTAGCAGGTGCACATGGTTACAGAGCTCGGTGTTGTCTGACTAGAAACAATACAAAAATGAATGTTGTTGTCCAGAGGAGCTGGGGCTGCCCCATCCCTGGAAGACTTGGGTGAATAAACCTGAGTATGGCTATCTCTGCTAATATGGTTTGTTTATAAAAAAACAGAGATATTCTTCCTTTTTTTTTTATTTGCTTCTTGTTTAGGTCTTGATTTTAGAGTTTAACGTGTGGCATCTTTCAGATTATGGGAGGTAGTACCTGCCCTCCTAGGTATTAAAGATTGTTCTTACTCATGTGGGTGCCTTCGCAAGTGCTGAAAGTTACCTCTAGTTAAAGGGTTCATCCCATTTATATTTATAAAATGATGAGCCAAACCCAAAGTGTGTGAGCTGTCCTTGCTACATTCTGTGTGTGTGAATGAAGCAAAGCTGAAACGGGCTGGAAGGAAGGGAGCTGGAGAACCTTGGGTGGGTACACCAGGCTCTCATCTGCCCGTGCCTGGGGCAGCTGAGGGGCACCCAGGACAGGAATGTGGAGCAGCAGAAAGGTTTAACAAGCACCACAGCTCCTGCTGTAATAGGACAGGACATTGCTGTGGGTGGGTACACCAGGCTCTCATCTCCCCGTGTCTGGGGGAGCTCTGGGACACCCAGGACAGGAATGTGGGGCAGCAGAAAGGTTTAACAAGCACCACAGCTCCTGCTGTAAATAGGACAGGACATTGGTGTGGTCACCTGGGGTTGGTGCTTGGCTTTGATATTGTTCAGGATCCCTTGGTGTCTGCCAGCATGTGCTCTCAAACAGCCACAGGGAGGTGTTCATCTCTTCAATGTGCTGACAGGAAGGTTTTAGGAGTCTCTCTTTGTGGTGCAGGTAAACTGATCTCCCTCAGCCCTGCCACTGCTGCTGCTCCTGCAAACCAAGGGTCCTGGGCTGGCTGCAGTGTGCAGCATTGCTTCCCAAGAGCTGCATGGAAGGTGGGGTGAAGGTCGTGTTTTCAGTCCAGGAACTGAGTTTTCAAGGAACCCTGATTTCCAGTGGTGGAATTTGACTATTATTTGAATATTTGACTGATCTCTTGTGCTCTGATAATGAGCTGGTTTGTGATGTGTGTGACACCTGAGGAACAGTTTGTATGGACATTTTCCAGCATGGTGGGGACCTTGGTTTTGACTTGACCCCCAGTGTTGGAGAAGGGTGTCCACTCCCTCCTCAGTGTGGTCCTTGCCAGCTCCATGCATTATTGTTTTTATTGTTGAAAGGGCATAGATGTTTAAATCTCCATTACTAATTGGTTTCTATGGCATGTGTCACCCACATTTCTGTGTTCTTTTCCTCAGGAGCACTTTGATGAATTGATGGAATGGGTGTGAGGGCTGCCATGGTGTGGCTCATGCTCACAGGAGATAGTGGGCTCACACATTTATGGCTGGGAGCAATAATGTGAGCTGAAACCACGTGCCTGACCTGAGCAGCTCTGTGTGTGTGTGTGTGATATCCACTAAGGGAGGGAGCTGCTGTGTTATGTACAAATAACTGAAAATTATATGGAAAATAATTCTATCTCTGCTCGTTGAGAGCAGGCACCCACTTGAAGCTGCTCCTCTGCAAGTTTGGAGCAGTTTCACACAGCCAGTGGTGTCCAAACATTGCCATGGGAAGGGCAATAACTGGGGGCTGTTGCTGCAGCCCCCTTGGGTCCCCAGGCCCAGGAGGGCTCTGCTGCCAGGGCATGTGCTGCTGATTCTGCTGCACCATCCAAAGCATCACAGGCATGTTTGTCTGTGGATTCCTGGCGCAGGAGTTTTGGGAATGTATCCCAGGGTTAAATATAGCTGTGTCTTTTCAAGTAATCCAACACCGAGGCTGAGCAAATGCAGTTCAGGGGAACTTTGCCATCATCTGAGCCTGGGAGCTGGTAACTCAGCAGGAGCACGTGTTTGGAATGTGCTTGGGTTTGGTGCTGCCATGGCACAGAGGGGTGTCTGCTGGCCCTGAGCTGTGGGCACCAGCTGAGGGGAGGGCATCCCAGAGCTGTGCCAGCCTGGCCTGTGGCAGACACCAATGAGGGGAGGGCATCCCAGAGCTGTGCCAGCCTGGCCTGTGACAGGCACCAATGAGGGGAGGGCATCCCAGAGCTGTGCCAGCCTGGCCTGTGACAGGCCCCAGCTGAGGGGAGGGCATCCCAGAGCTGTGCCAGCCTGGCCTGTGGCAGGTGCCAGCTGAGGGGAGGGCATCCCAGAGCTGTGCCAGCCTGGCCTGTGGCAGGTTCCAGTTCAGGGGAGGGCATCCCAGAGCTGTGCCAGCCTGGCCTGTGGCAGGCACCAATGAGGGGAGGGCATCCCAGAGCTGTGCCAGCCTGGCCTGTGGCAGGCACAATGAGGGGAGGGCATCCCAGAGCTGTGCCAGCCTGGCCTGTGGCAGACACCAATGAGGGGAGGGCATCCCAGAGCTGTGCCAGCCTGGCCTGTGGCAGACACCAATGAGGGGAGGGCATCCCAGAGCTGTGCCAGCCTGGCCTGTGACAGGCCCCAGCTGAGGGGAGGGCATCCCAGAGCTGTGCCAGCCTGGCCTGTGGCAGGTGCCAGCTGAGGGGAGGGCATCCCAGAGCTGTGCCAGCCTGGCCTGTGGCAGGTTCCAGTTCAGGGGAGGGCATCCCAGAGCTGTGCCAGCCTGGCCTGTGGCAGGCACCAATGAGGGGAGGGCATCCCAGAGCTGTGCCAGCCTGGCCTGTGACAGGTGCCAGCTGAGGGGAGGACATCCCAGAGCTGTGCCAGCTGAGGGGAGGGCATCCCAGAGCTGTGCCAGCCTGGCCTGTGACAGGTGCCAGCTGAGGGGAGGGCATCCCAGAGCTGTGCCAGCTGAGGGGAGGGCATCCCAGAGCTGTGCCAGCCTGGCCAGTGACAGGCTCCAGCTGAGGGGAGGGCATCCCAGAGCTGTGCCAGCCTGGCCTGTGGCAGGTGCCAGCTGAGGGGAGGGCATCCCAGAGCTGTGCCAGCCTGGCCTGTGACAGGCACCAATGAGGGGAGGGCATCCCAGAGCTGTGCCAGCCTGGCCTGTGGCAGGCACCAATGAGGGGAGGGCATCCCAGAGCTGTGCCAGCCTGGCCTGTGGCAGGTGCCAGCTGAGGGGAGGGCATCCCAGAGCTGTGCCAGCCTGGCCTGTGACAGGCACCAATGAGGGGAGGGCATCCCAGAGCTGTGCCAGCCTGGCCTGTGGCAGGCACCAATGAGGGGAGGGCATCCCAGAGCTGTGCCAGCCTGGCCTGTGGCAGGCCCCAGCTGAGTGCCCGTGCAGGGACATGGCCCCACAGCAGTTCCAGAGTGGTTAAAGAATTTCCTTGAAGCTCTCAGGTTTCTGTTGGTCTGTGTGGACCCACGGTGTGATGTAGACAAGGATGACAGAGGAGCTCTGCCAGGTCACCTGTTCTTAGCTGTCCTCAGGCTCAGTTTGTGGAGCTCTTTCTCCAAGCCAGGATTGGTTTTACTGGCACTGGTGTTCCAGAGTGTGGCTGTGCTGCCCTGTGTGCGTGGCAGGCAGTGGGACAGGGGTGGTGGGGTCAGAGGTTCCTGTGCTGCAGAGCCTGCAGCCCAAATGAACCCCAAACCCCCAGACCCCATCATCCTGCACAGGAATAGCAGCAGGAATGGGCTGGGGAGCTCAGGAGGCACCAACGGGCACATCTCCCTGTGTGAGGCGTGGCAGTGCCACCCAGCAGAGATTTGGTCCATTTCTGGATTAAGATTGTTTGTATGGGAATTAGTTCTCCTGCCTGAGTGTTTGTTTTATGGGAGATGCAGTGATCAGCTTTTCAGTGTGGGATATCTGTGTAAACAGATCACAGCTGTCACAAAGGATTAAACAGTCCAGAGAAATGAACTTTTTGTGTCTGTGTGCTGTCACAGATCTTTCACTTGCAGCCATTGCTTACACAGTGTAATGAGTGATAATGGTTGTTTTAATCAGCTATTCCTTGATGGTAGTGCCCATCTAGAGCATTTTATTCTTCTGGTTTTTGTGCAGAGCTATTTTTACACACACAAGTGGCTTTATTGCACTTGTTGTGAGCAGTCATGCAGGGAATTTCAGTAGGAGGTGTTACCCAGGTGCAAGGAAGGAGGGGGCACATGGTGCTGGTGGCACTGAACAAATTCCTGGGAACAGGTGAGGCTGGAGCCCAGGCTCAGGAATGCCCTGGGGAGGGGGCTCAGTGCCTGGCAGGGGGCTCTGGGCCTGCTCCCTGCCCAGGACCTTGTGTGGGAGTGAGCAGCTGCCAGGGGCTGCATTGCAGGAGCTCTCTGAACGAGGTTCATGGATTCTGGGTTCCTCTGCAGTTACTGACCTTGTGTGGGAGTGAGCAGCTGCCAGGGGCTGCATTGCAGGAGCTCTCTGAACGAGGTTCGTGGATTCTGGGTTCCTCTGCAGTTACTGACTCACAGAGCTTCAGCCTCTGAGCTGCTGTTTGGGGACAGAGTGTGCTGGGTGTGCCCAGTGCTGTGGGTGTCAGTCCTTCCTTCTGAGCATTTGTGCATTCTGAAGAAGACTGGTGTATGTAAACTGCAGGCATGTTTTAGGAAATCCCCCGTTGCTAGATATTGGTGCCTCTCGGGTTTGGTTGTTGCTTAATCATAATTTAGAAGGTCTCACAAACCCAAATTCACAAATTATCCACTTGAACTTTTCGATGGTCTGATTCTGACCAGCTAATTAAAAAATCAGTATTTCCAGGAATATTTTTCTAAGAAAATGCTCTTTTGTTTTTGCCCATGGGAGAATTTCAGTTCTAAATAAACAAACCTGGAAGAAAGCTGAATGGAGCCAGGATCATTTCCACAGCCCTGTGTGTGTGTGTCCCTGAGCAGATGAGCCCTGGCAGGGCAGGGGTGTCCCTGGATCATTCCCAATCCAAGGTGCCCCTTGCATGCCCCTGCTTGTCCTCGGGAATTTTGGCCTGTGGGAAGCAGAGTTTGCTCTGTGGGGTTTCCTGCCCTCATTTCCATTCACTCTGGGCATGTTGGAGGGAATGTTGGATATTTGTCCCATTGTTTCTGCAGGAATGGCTGCACACACAGGACAGCAGAGGTTTTACCAGAGAAGAGGATGCATGAGATGAGGCTTAGGCTGGTTCTCCAGCCTTAGACTAATGCCCAAACTCTCCTTGTCTTTAAAACCCCAAAGTAAGGCAATTTTAAGAGAAGACTCAACTCTTCATGTATATTTGAGCAGATTTTTGTTTCTGGGGGTATGTCTGCCACAACCTGGCTTGAGAATACAGATTAGCTCCATTTACCCTTCCATTATGTCATTTAATTTAATTTAATTTTATTTTTATTTTCATTTTTAAGGTGCCCACCAAGTTTAGTCAAAATCCTGAAACTTAATTTTGAGAGACATTTTTATCCAAGTAGTCAGGAGCAGCAGATGAGTGCTGGGAGCAATGGATTATTTTCTTTTTAAAAAGATACATTTTGAATGGGATAACTGCTAATGAAGATTTATTTGAAACAGAGCAATAAGAGTTAGTATTTCTATCCTTCTGGGACAAATGGAATTTGCAGTTCTGCTTTGGTATTTATTATATATAATTATGTTTAGGAAGTAGAGGAAATGAGATATCATTGGAATGGAGAGCTCTTCCTCCCCCAGAACTCCAGGATTCTAAGGATTGTCAGTGCAATGACTTAAGATTTTAAGGCTCTTTCTAAACTTTTGGCTATGAAATATGAGGGTAAATGCCTTGTTCAAAAATACAGCCAGGAATAAATTTTGTCCTGAGGAGCAGCTTGTGTTTCTTAGGCTGTTTCCCTGTTTCTGCCCTGCATGTGAAGTCAGCTGGAATATTGCACAAAGGTTTGTCAGGCTGTAAAAGCTTTCCTATGAATTCCTTCCTTTTTCTTTTGAAAATTAATGTCCTACACATAAAATGGAGCCACAGGCTGGATAAGCACTGGTTTCAGTATTAGCAGTGAGTTTTGTGGATAAGCTCACCACACTCCCCATTATCACTGTACAAGGTGGGAGCAGAGCTCTTGCATCACAGTATGAGGAACCTGCCTGGTGTGTGGGTGAGGGAGCCTGCAGCAGGTTTAACTCTGGTTTTGTTTAGCAAACATTGTGTCTGTGCCAGGGGCAGGGTTTTCCTCCTCCTGCTGTGTCTGGCTGGGCAGAGCTGGACAGGCAGCTCTGCTGGAGGCTGTGGCCATTCCCAGCTTTGGTCTGGGACATTCAGGGTTCAGCACCCAGTGCCCACCTGTGGGGCTCCATGTACAGGCTGCAGCGTGGGGATATTTTGGCTTGGTGTTTTTTAAATTTGCTTCTGGCATATCCTGTTCTGCTCACACAGGCCAGGGCATGTTTTCTCTGCAGCACTGGCAGGAATAGAAGCTGGAATTGCTGCTGTGTGCCAAGCACAAAGTCCTGTGTGATTGATTATCTGGTCCTGGCAGTTCTCCATGTGCAGCACTGAGCCACGGTGCCTTCTGCTCCCACCTTGTCAGGTTATTGGTGTTCAGAGCAAGTTTTCAGGTGGCTTTTCCTTCTCTGAATCTGACAATGATGACACTTGTTACATATGTCTGAGCAGAAATTTCATTTCACAGCCTTGTTGCAGTTTTGTCTCATAATCTCCTAATTAAAAGGAAGCAGGAGGAGGAAGCCCAGAGGCTGCCAGCTCCTCTGCTGTGGGCTCAGCTGTCCTGGGTTGGCATTTAGGGACATTTCAGAATAAATACCCGTCATGAAAGGATGTGGCACTGATAGCACATGTTGATAGTACATTACACCTGAAATAGGTTTAATGTGATGATCTAAAATTGTGAATTCATGTGAATATTTTGTCTGGGAGGCTTAGCAAAGCTCAGTTTGGGATCCCCCAGTGATGTTTCCGAGTGAGATAACCACTGTGGGTGGTGTGCTTGCTTTTCCTTCTTTTGCACAGCTTTCCCCTGGTTTGGGTGGGCAGGGAATGAGAGCACCCAGCTGCCATCTCTCCTGCCTTGCTTCTGCTGTGTTAAATGTGGCTGACAAAGCAAGAGAAAAGTCAGAATTGTCAGCCAAAAAAGCAATGGTAGCTCAGTGCAACAGAAAATATGCACTCCCCTTTGGCTAATCTGGTCCTTGCACATCTGCTGCAGGGTTTGAGCAGTATGTGGGCTTGGCAGAAAAGGGGCCTGCAGAGGCTGGGGATGGTTTGCTGCTGGGTGCTGTGGTTACAAGGAGGCAGCTGTGCCCTGTGCTGGGTGCAGAGTCATTGCACCATGCCATGGCTTGGGCTGGGAGGGACTGTAGAGCCCATCTTGTTCCAGTGCCACCCCTGCCATGGCAGGGACACCCTTCACTGTCCCAGGCTGCTCCAGCCCTGTCCAGCCTGGCCGTGGGCACTGCCAGGGATGGAGCAGCCACAGTTCTGTGCCAGGGCCTCACCACCCTCATAGGGAAAGATTGTTCCCACCATCTAGCTGAGATCTATCCAGAAACTTCACTTCTCTCCAGTGCACATCTCAATGGTCTAATTGTCATTGCTGCTTGTCACAGCCTTCACCCAGGAATTACCAGTGCTGTGGCAAGGCAGTCCATCCGAGCTCTTGTGTGGCACTGAGGCTCCAGGGTGCTCAGCCTGGTTCAGACACAGACCTGTGATGGAGAGCCACCCATCAGTCTGAGCATGGCAGTGGTTTATGGTTCAGAGCCACCCATCAGTCTGAGCATGGCAGTGGTTTATGGTTCAGATCCACACCTGTGATGGAGAGCCACCCATCAGTCTGAGCATGGCAGTGGTTTATGGTTCATCCACACCTGTGATGGAGAGCCACCCATCAGTCTGAGCATGGCAGTGGTTTATGGTTCAGACACAGACCTGTGATGGAGAGCCACCCATCAGTCTGAGGATGGCAGTGGTTTATGGTTCATCCAGACCTGTGATGGAGAGCCACCCATCAGTCTGAGCATGGCAGTGGTTTATGGTTCATCCACACCTGTGATGGAGAGCCACCCATCAGTCTGAGCATGGCAGTGGTTTATGGTTCATCCACACCTGTGATGGAGAGCCACCCATCAGTCTGAGCATGGCAGTGGTTTATGGTTCATCCAGACCTGTGATGGAGAGCCACCCATCAGTCTGAACATGGCAGTGATTTATGGTTCAGACACAGACCTGTGATGGAGAGGCACCCATCAGTCTGAGCATGGCAGTGGTTTATGGTTCAGATCCACACCTGTGATGGAGAGCCACCCATCAGTCTGAGGATGGCAGTGATTTATGGTTCATCCAGACCTGTGATGGAGAGCCACCCATCAGTCTGAGCATGGCAGTGGTTTATGGTTCAGAGCCACCCATCAGTCTGAGCATGGCAGTGGTTTATGGTTCATCCAGACCTGTGATGGAGAGCCACCCATCAGTCTGAGCATGGCAGTGGTTTATGGTTCATCCACACCTGTGATGGAGAGCCACCCATCAGTCTGAGCATGGCAGTGGTTTATGGTTCAGATCCACACCTGTGATGGAGAGCCACCCATCAGTCTGAGCATGGCAGTGATTTATGGTTCAGAGCCACCCATCAGTCTGAGCATGGCAGTGATTTATGGTTCAGAGCCACCCATCAGTCTGAGCATGGCAGTGGTTTATGGTTCATCCAGACCTGTGATGGAGAGCCACCCATCAGTCTGAGCATGGCAGTGGTTTATGGTTCAGAGCCACCCATCAGTCTGAGCATGGCAGTGGTTTATGGTTCAGAGCCACCCATCAGTCTGAGCATGGCAGTGGTTTATGGTTCAGACACAGACCTGTGATGGAGAGCCACCCATCAGTCTGAGCATGGCAGTGGTTTATGGGTCATCCAGACCTGTGATGGAGAGCCACCCATCAGTCTGAGCGTGGCAGTGGTTTACCTTAATTCAGTGGCTCCAATGTTCAGAAAAACTGGGGGGTTATGCCACAGGAGAAGTGGAATCATTTTAAAGGGGACTCCCTGAACCTGAAGAGGATGAGATTAGGAAGTCACCACAGATTGCTGTATAGCACCAAGAATGGGGACGTGGATGAGGAGCTCACTACCCAGGTGTAAATCTTCATCTTGTGCTCAGCTCTGTCCTAAAGGGGAGTTTGTGCAAAGGTGAGGGGCCTGGGAAGAGGAGCCAGCAGAGCAGGATGAGAGCTGCTGCAGGTCTGGGGTGAGGGTGGGATGTTGCTTATCTTCAGTCTCTAACCTGCTTGTTTGGAGAGGAGGCATCTCCCCACAGCTGTGCAGGTCTGGAGATGTTCTTGGAGTGGTGCAGCTTGTTAAGTGCAGGTCCTAGGAATGGACTGATCCTTTTATGTGGTGTTTATTCTGGAAAAGGTGAACTTTGGTTTGCCAGCCAAGTCCCCAGTCACCTCAATAAAAGAGAAGTGCTGGAAACTTGAAAGGCTTGTTGAGTGCTGAAGAAGGAAATGTGTCAATTGACTGTTGGATCTACTGAACTGTGGATAAATGAGCCTTTGAACTGCACCCTGCTCCAGGCCTTCAGGTCTGAGCAATACAGGAAATGTGTTCTTTGGTCCCTCTCTGGGTTTTGGAGTATATCATTTACTCAAACTGCACTATATACTGTGTGTACTTTATATTATATCTCAAACTATAATGAGGGTGATAAAGGTGTTTCTAATTGTTGAAATCACAGCTCAGCAATGCCAATAACTTAACCTCCACCCCCGATAGAAGAAAATGTTTTTATTGTTATAGTTACAGACAATAAATTCATGTGCCCTGAGAGAAGTCGCTGTGGAAGGTTTCCTGGCAGCTTCCCTGGTACTTTTTTATTACTTTGAGAAGGACCAGGAGCTCAGGTGAGGTGCTGGGAGCTCAAGTTCTGAACTGCTGCCTTAGCCCTCAGTGGTATATTGTTTTTGAGGGCAGGCAGGAGCTGCCAGGGCAGCTGGATTTTTCATGTTTCCTTTTGATGTCTCCATGCTTGGCAGAATAAAGGTGATTATGTGAGACCAGGCGTGGGGCTTGGTGTCTGTCTGCTTCCTTACCCATATGGTGGATGCAGTGTTTGGTTGCAATGTTTCAGGAATTAATAAATTAATGTTTGAGAGATGCTCAAACACAAAGACTCTATTTTATCACTTGCTCGACAGTATCATCCAAGAGTGTTTTGTGTAACCACACACAAAACATGGTGTGGTATTTCCTCTGATGTTCTTGCAGCCCCTCGAGGTGTCCGGGCTCAGGCTTTGCATGGAGGTGCTGTCTTTGGTGTGAGCTGGGGCTGGCATTTCCCTGCGTCTGGTGGTTCTGGCAGCTGAGCTCGGTGTGAGCTCGGTGTGAGGTCAGGTGTGAGGTCAGGTGTGAGGTCAGGTGTGGGGCCGCTCCAGGACTGTTACTGAGATGTTGGGATGGGGTGGAAAACACTCCTGACTCGTCCGGCCCCTCTCAGTTCCCTTTGTTGGGTGGGTGTGAGTCCGGTCCGTGGACAGGAGCGCCTGCAGGGCAGAGCTGTCGTGCCCGTGTCCCTCCCTGGTGAGGGCTGGCGTTATCGCTGCCATGAGGGCCGTTCCCTTGGCCCGGCCGTGTGAGGGCAGGCGGTGCCCTCAGCAGCGCCCTCAGCAGTGCCCCCGCGCGGCCGTGCCCTCAGCGGTGCCCTCAGCGGTGCCCTCAGCGGTGCCCTCAGCGGCGCCCTCAGCGGCGCCCTCAGCAGCGCCCTCAGCAGTGCCCTCAGCAGTGCCCTCCGCGGCGCCCTCAGCAGCGCCCCGCGCGGCCGTGCCCTCAGCAGTGCCCTCAGCGGCGCCCTCAGCGGCGCCCTCAGCGGCGCCCTCAGCAGCGCCCTCAGCAGTGCCCGGCGTTCCTGCCCCACCGGGAACACCGCAGGGAGCGCTGCGCGGGCCAGGTCTGCAGGTACAGCCCTCGTGTTCAGCTCCTGCAGCGCCCTCAGCAGTGCCCGGTGTTCCGGCTGGGTCTTCAGGTACAGCCCTCGTGTTCAGCTCCTGCTGTGCCCTCAGCGGCGCCCTCAGCGGTGCCCTCAGCAGTGCCCGGTTCCGGCCGGGTCTGCAGGTACAGCCCTCGTGTTCAGCTCCTGCTGTGCCCTCAGCAGCGCCCTCAGCCGTGCCCTCAGCGGTGCCCTCAGCGTTCCTGCCCGCCGGGAGTGCCGCAGGGAGCACCCCGCGGGCCGGCCGGGTCTGCAGGTACAGCCCTCGTGTTCAGCTCCTGCTGTGCCCTCAGCAGCGCCCTCAGCAGCGCCCTCAGCATTGCCCTCAGCAGTGCCCTCAGCAGTGCCCGGTGTTCCAGCTGGGTCTGCAGGTACAGCCCTCGTGTTCTGCTCCTGCTGTGCCCTCAGCAGTGCCCTCAGCAGCGCCCTCAGCAGTGCCCGGTTCCGGCCGGGTGTGCAGGTACAGCCCTCGTGTTCAGCTCCTGCTGTGCCCTCAGCAGCGCCCTCAGCAGTGCCCTCAGCAGCGCCCTCAGCAGCGCCCTCAGCATTGCCCTCAGCAGTGCCCTCAGCAGTGCCCGGTGTTCCAGCCGGGTCTGCAGGTACAGCCCTCGTGTTCTGCTCCTGCTGTGCCCTCAGCAGTGCCCTCAGCAGTGCCCGGTTCCAGCCGGGTCTGCAGGTACAGCCCTCGTGTTCAGCTCCTGCTGTGCCTGCAGACCTGTGCCAGCTGCCAGCTTCAGAGCAAGCAGCAATCTGCCTGCTCAAACAAATGGCCTCCAGGTTTATTTTCGGTTCCATGTTTATGTACTCGTTGTAAGTTATGAACCCTGGTGTGGAGCACCCTTGACCCTGGAGTAAGAAGCTGGGCTGGAGCTCACCTGCTCTGTGAAATGCCCATCACAGAGAGCCCTGGGCCGTGGGCAGTCAGTTTGTAATCAGTGCAATAATCCTGCAGGACTCGGGCACTGAGAGGGCTCATAATGTGGTTTCCACATCACAAGCAAAGGGACCTGTTTATGGGGGCAGTCAGTTTGTAATCAGTGCAATAATCCTGCAGGACTCAGCACTGAGGAGGCTCACACTGTGTTTCCACACCACAAGCAAAGGGACTGTTTATGGGGGCAGTCAGTTTGTAATCAGTGCAATAATCCTGCAGGACTCGGGCACTGAGGGGGCTCACACTGTGTTTCCACACCACTGCAAAGGGACTGTTTATGGGATACAAGGACTGAGCGCACTCAGGGGTGGTGGTGGATGGAAGTAAATAATTATTACAATGTATTTTCTTTTTGTGTCTCCTCTTTTTCTGTTTGTTTGTTCTTGAACAGATTGAAAACATAGATGCTTGCCTGAGTTTCTTGGCTGCTAAGGGGATTAACATCCAGGGGCTGTCAGCAGAAGGTGAGTCCACTGGTTGGTTAAGATTTCATGTTAAATGAGGAACCTAAATTAGTACCTGTGATTGCAACTAGAACATGGAGTGTAATGGAAGATTAATAAGGTCAATTTAAACTTCTCACTATCTTTATTTCTTTTTTCCCCATCTCAGTGTGAAAGGTAGATAAAATATGTATCTAATTTCTACACAGCTGACTTGTAAAAGTAATCATTGTGACCAAATTAGAATCAGTCACTTCTTTACTACTTTCTGTTGAAAACCAGAAATTTCTTATCTCAGTTCTATAATTTGCACATTGATCAGTGTATATTTTACAGATATAAGTGAACTGCTGTCAGTTGTCTGCCTTTTCAGAGAAAAAAATTATTTGCTTATTCTTCAATTATTTTCTTACCTGAACAACCATCCTGCTTCCTGTTTCCAAGTGCACAAAACAATCAAATCCAAATGTTTTGAGTCAAAACAAAGCAAAACAAGACATTTTGACCTCTAATTAACCACTCTGCTTTTGAAGAGCCTCAGAATTTTCTGAAACCAAACTAGGTTAACTCTGTTCCTTTATGCTGGGATGTGTGGCACCTGTTGGCTCAGAAGCTGTTTAGCTATTATCTTATTAGGAGATCAAACAGATTGCTGTCGTCCTCAACACCAGCTTTCACTTGTACTTTGATTTAAATATGCTGGGAAAGCAGCTGGGTTCAGTAGCTGAATATGTGCTATGACATCTCCATCAGGGCTTTGCAGAGCACAGAATTGAATGTGAGGCATCAGGTGAGACTTCAAAGTCACATCTGATGACTGAGTCTCTTGACAAGCTTAGTTTGGAGGAGGAGGCTGCAGCATAGGAGCAGTATTGAGTGTTCTAACCTGAGTGCACCACAGCCAGCAGAGGAGGAGGCTCAATGTCAGGTGTATTCTTAGGCTGGATTAGAACAGCAATAACAAAATAAAAATTCCTGCAAAGTGAAGCTTTACTATGGTCCACCTGAGTGCTGCCAGCATTACATGCCTCAGTTGCTTGGTTATAATCAGAAGGGTTCTCATGCCAGGAAAAGAAAGCATGAGCTAAAACTTCAAACAGCAGAACATGCATTTGCCAGGAAATGACTAAAAAGAAGATGTGGCCGAGTCAGTTGTAAAGGCCAATTCTGACCTTAGCATGGAAATACTGTGAAAATACATTGACTTTATTTACCTGTCTCCCTAGAGGGTAAAAGTGGAAGGGCTGGTCAGTGATGAGAGAAATGCCTGGGGGCACAGAGCTGGCAGTGCTGTGCCCGTGCTGGGGAGGCACAGCCTGATCCATGCCCCTGGCTCTGCTCTGGTCACAGCCCAGCAGGGCACACAGAATGCCTGGGGCAGTGCTGTGCCCGTGCTGGGGAGGCACAGCCTGATCCATGCCCCTGGCTCTGCTCTGGTCACAGCCAGCAGGGCACACACACGGTGTGCCTGGGGCACAGAGCTGGCAGTGCTGTGCCCGTGCTGTGCCCATGCTGGGGAGGCACAGCCTGATCCATGCTCCTGGCTCTGCTCTGGTCACAGCCCAGCAGGACACACACACGGTGTGCCTGGGGCACAGAGCTGGCAGTACTGTGCCCGTGCTGGGGAGGCACAGCCTGATTGATTCTCAAGGCTCTCCTCCAGCTCACAGGCCCAGCAGGACACACACACGGTGTGCCTAGGGCACAGAGCTGGCAGTGCTGTGCCCGTGCTGGGGAGGCACAGCCTGATCCATGCTCCTGGCTCTGCTCTGGTCACAGCCCAGCAGGACACACACACAGAATGCCTGGGGCACAGAGCTGGCAGTGCTGTGCCCGTGCTGGGCAGGCACAGCCTGATTGATTCTCAAGGCTCTCCTCCAGCTCACAGGCCCAGCAGGACACACACACGGTGTGCCACGACTGCCCTGCCTGGGGATTGGTTTCTGCCTGGCTCTGACACTGTCTGGCAATCAGTGTATTAAATCTGCAAGCTAAGAGGGGCCAGCAATGTTTGCTGCCAGCATTTAAATGAGAGCATTTACTGGCTCCAGCACTAGCACTGAAGGAAGAAAGTGACAGCTAGAGCAGGGGAGGGAGTGAATGTATTTTT
Organism: Geothlypis trichas; assembly: GCA_009764595.1. Lineage (NCBI taxonomy): Eukaryota > Metazoa > Chordata > Aves > Passeriformes > Parulidae > Geothlypis > Geothlypis trichas. Next base: position 142,163 of record CM019906.1, on the reverse strand, counting down.
ATAAATAAGGTGAAAGACTTGCATGCGGCAGTAAAGTGAATTTCTCTTTCTAGCTGCTCCAGCACTGTTGAGGAACACAGAAGCATTAAAGTGAGGAATGTTGTTACCAAACAAGCCAGTGTTTCTGTGCCAGCTGACAGGAACTGCTAGGTCAATGCAAAGAACTGTATTTAGTGCACTGGCAGATCCTCACCTAGGAGGAAGGAGAAGGTTGTGGTTGCTTCCAAATGGGAATAAGCCCTGAAGTCCCTGGGTTTGTTAGGACCACGTGTTTTTCAACAGTGCAGCTTCAGTGTGGAGGGAAGGTAATGACTCAGAACTGGAATTTGGATGACTCTTAAATGTTGAAATAATTTGGGACTGCACGTGTGTATCCTCCCAGTGTTGAAAAATCCTCTTTGATCTGTGTGTGCCACTGACACAGAGTCTGTCTTGATGGATTTGTGCAGTGGAGATGCTGAGGATCTGCAGTCACTGCTGTGCTAGAGGCTGCCCTTCTCCAGAAACACAAGTGCAAAAAGGGATCCCCTTATCAAAGATTCTTAAAAATCTCAAATCTCAATTTCTAGTTACTGAAGAAAACTATTGAGAGCTGGAGATCTGTTTTTACTTCTTGCTGCAAAGTTTTATTGTCCATTCTTTGAACTGTCTTTCTATCCCCCTGCCCTTAGACCTGCTTTAGACTCCTGGAATTGCAGCTGCCCAGAGAAGCTTTTGCTCTCCTTCACACAGTAACTCCTTGCTCTCAAGATATTGAAGATATTGGAGGACATAAGTGTGCATTAGAAACTCAAACTGGTATCACCCATAAGCAGCTGCACAGCTTCTGGGTAACAGATGAGCTGGGTGATGATCAGCTGAGCACATCCTGAGCAGGGATCCATCCCCCTGAGGATGGGGGAACAGCAGCAGCAGGGATATCCCAGGATGAAAATCTCTAACAGTGCCTTTGTGGGGTTTCCTATGAAAACCAAATTGCAGTTTCAAGTGTCTGAGTGTTTGTTCCAGTATCCAGGACAGTAAGTTTGGGCTCCACATTGGGAATGGCTGGCTGACATCCTTGTCCTTATCTGAGTCAATTTGATACTGGAGCTGACTGTGGGCTGTGGAGGACTTGGAGCAGGAAGCATTTGAGACTCTGCTGCTGTGCAGAGTGCAGTGAGGCTGAAGTAGTCTTTGAAATCCTCCTTTTGTAGGAAATGTGAGGTAGAACTGCCTGAATTACCTCCGTTTTTAAGATAAAAGAAACAGAGGTACCTCTGAAAGTCTGATTTAATTTTTTTTCAAATCCAGAGAGGAAGAGACTGCTTTAACTCATTAAAAGTGTTCTTTTGATTATTTAATCAAAAGCAGGCTGCCCTTCTGATAAATGCAGCAGAAAACAGGCAGCACACGTTGTAGGTGGGTTATTGTTATAATTGCCTTTCACTTCACAGAGAAATCAGTTTCCAGTTGCATATAGCTTTGCTGAATTTAAACAAGCAGGTCCATGGTAATTTCTTTTGTATCTGACCTGTATTTGTGCGGTTAAGCTTCCCAGTGCCTCTGGATCTGTTTAGTTATGCTTCCACCTGTGGTGGATGCTGCCTTCCTCCCAGCTCCCATGAGTCATTTGTGTTCTTTGCTGGAGATAAGGAAATCCTTCTTACAGTGTTCTGCTGTGTTTTGTGTCTGTTTTACTTCCCTCCCTGTCCTCCTCAGCTGAACAGAGATTATTGAAGATGCTGCAGATCAGAGAAGGAGCTGCCTGGTGCAGTGAGAGGGGGCTGGGCCTGAGCATGGCCCTGCATGGGAGCAGCAGTGGGCTGGGAAAGGGGGACAGGCAGGGTTCACTGGGACCCCACTGCTCAGGGGGAGACTGAAATCAGCCAGGAAAACAAAGGAGGACTGAAGATGGCTGCTTCAGGGCTGGGAAGGATGATCCTTGAAACAAGGGACTGGGGGCTCAGGGTGGAGAGGGCACTGATGGAGAGACCAGGCTGCAGGGAAGGAGAATAGCTGGGGAAACTGAGACAGGAAGTGGGACAGGAAAGGAATATCCTGGCTCAGGGCCACTTGGAGAAGGGCTGATGTTCTCTGAGCATGTGGGCATGGGCTGAGACAAATTTCAGACAAAAGTAAATGATAGGAGTGTCAGGGAAGGGAAAGTGCACTGAGGGGCAGGTGGACAAGGGACCAATGCTGGAGGCTGGTACAGAATGGGTAAAGAGCAGTTTCAAACCTTGAGCCTCACATCTGCTGGGTGCAGTGCTTGGGTCAGGAGCAGAATCTTGTTTGTACAGCAGAGAGCAGCAATGTGAGCAGAAATGTGGCTGGGAGAGGGAGTAAAGGATGGGATGGGCCCATCACAAACTCAGAGCAACCTTTAATCCCGAGCTGGAAACAAATGAAAATTCTGGCTCTTGCCTCTGTGCTTGGCCACTGTCTTACACGTGCCCTGTTCTTCTTACTTCCTCACAGGGCAACAGTCCAACAGTCAGCTTTTGGTTCAAGTGATCTGTACAGCACAGGCAGAAGTTCAGCTGTTTGACTGTAGCTTTTTTAATTCACTTTTTTAATTTAGGAAATTAAACTGGCTAACTAATTAAGTCACAGCACGTTAAGGCTGTCTGCAAGGAAGAATTTGCCCTCTGGAGTATTAATGATGATACAGTGGTTAACTGCATGGTCTGATACACATCTTCATCTTTGCATTTCTGATTGCTTTCACATTTTTGTATTTGATATTGCATAGAGGAGCAGGATGACATTCAGGAATTGAAAAGTTTATACCTTGAGTGCCAAGCTATCTTTAGGTACATTGGGTGCCCATCCCTTATCAGCTTGTGATAGTATCCAAGCTGGTAATTATGTTTGAATACATCTATGACAACCAATAACCATATTTTGTAGTGCAAAACTGGCATCAAATTTTCTTAGTGGAAACAATTATTTTGATATTCCAGAAATATCAAAATACTGAGATGTGATACCAATGTGAGAATGGAGAAGTTTGCTCTTTGTGCAAGTTTAGGACTGAGAAATCATTTACTGCGTGCTGCCCTTAAATAATTGTTGTTGTGGGGGCTCTGTTTTGGGTTCTGGTGGTTTAAAGGAAGGATTTCAAGGGACTTGTTTCCAGCACACTGGCATTGACACAGTGGAAATGTGAGCTATTGCTCAGTGGCCACAGGGAGAGAGGAGTTATTGATTTGCCCTTGGTGTTCACTGGCAATCAGCTGTGATGCCAATTAGATGTGCTGGGAGAAACTCATCCTAGAGGGTGTCCCAGGGAGCTCCGTGCAGACTGGGGTGCAGAGGCTGCCCCAGTGCCCTCAGAGCCCCGCAGTGACCTGTGCCCTTTGCCTTGCAGAAATCAGGAATGGCAATCTGAAGGCCATCCTGGGCCTGTTCTTCAGCCTGTCTCGCTACAAGCAGCAGCAGCAGCAGCAGCAGCAGCCCCAGCAGGGCCAGCCGGGCCCCCCTCAGCAGCCGGTGCCAGCCCCGCCCCAGCAGCAGCAGCAGCAGTGCAGAGCACAGCCAGACATGCAGTCCAGGTGGGCAATCTCCTTCAGCTTGGCTTCTTCCGTTATTTACCTCTTTGTCTTTCTTTCTTTTTCTTATTGCAGGTCTTACAAAGCCAAAGAAACTCCTGGCTTTAGTTCTGCTCTAGAGTCAAGTGTGTTGGGAATGGATTGCTGGGTAGCAATTGGCTTCAAGCCCTTGGAAATCAAAACGTGTGTGTTTAAATCTGTTCTCAGTGCTGGAAATGTGCAGCCCAGTGGGTGTGACATCCCTGCTGGACCAAGGAACCACAGGATTGTAAAAGGACCTTTTCCTCACTATTCCTTTTGCTTCTTTCTGCTCACAAAGCGTGCACGTTGTTTCCCTTAGAAAACATTCATTTTAGGCATATGAAAACCAGCTCCAGTTCTCAGATTCCAGGAGTTGCAGTCCTCACTAAGGAAGGGAAGGGTTACCTTTCACTGTGGGGAAGGTTACTCTGACAGTGCTGAAAGAAATGGAGCTCACAACGCCTGGTGGCAATCAAAACCAAATCTGGACTTTCTGACCAAAACCAATATGCTGCTGGCTTTCCATGAGAAATAACTTCCATCACTGGTGTTTGCTGGCACTCCTAGATCAGAGCACAGATGAATAGAGAAGGTTTTGTTCTTGGATGTGTTTAATAGCAGGAGTGCTCTGGCCAGCTTGCAATAACAGCAATCCTCTGAGGCAGTGCCACAGTAAATGCATGTGCAGCCTTCTGCTGCCTGACCCTTGCACTGCTGAAACAGGCAGGGTTTAGTGGCTACAGGAAAGAGAATTAAAGGCAGAAATCATATTTGCACAATTGCTGAAGTGTGAGGGCTCCTTGTTCTTCCCAGTCTCACACTGGGGCTTGCTTGTGTTAACACAGCTGAGGTGATGCTGGCTGCAGTGCTGCCCTGGGAGGGACAGAAACCAAAGCTGCTCTGAGCCTTCCCAGTGGGATCACCCACAGGTTATCTGGGTTTGGCTTTGGTCTTTCTGCACAAATGATGCTCATTTGGGTGTAAACAATAGTTTTGTGTAGCTGGAAAACATAGAGTTCCTACAGCATGTATAAACAGGAAACAATTACTGTAAAATAAAGATGTGTTTGAGGAGATTTCTGCAAGTTCTCTGTCAAACATGCAGAGATGCTGAACACTGTTGTGCTGTTTGCAGTCCATTGTGTAGATTGGGCTGGGTTTCAAACACTTGACAAATATCTATATCCTGAAGATCTTCAATGTCATGTTTTCTTAATATGTACTAAAGTCAAATTGCTCAGCTTCTACAGAAAATATATCTAATCAAGGAGTGAGAAGGAAAAGAGGAATGGAGTTGGGGGTTGCATGCAGATTTGCATGTTCATTACTCTGTAAAAATTAATTTCAGACTGTAGTGGTTTTGACCTGAAGTCATACTTGGGCAAGAAGCTTATATTCTTGTGAAATTCATGAAAAAACCATATTTTCCCTAAAAGCAGTTACTAAGTTCAGTGGCTTTAAAAAAAACAAACAAAAAGTTTCTTTGTTCAATGTTCTCTTCGCTTTTTCTTTCCTGTCACAGTGCATCTCCCAGGGACTCATCTCAAAGCAAAATCATCCGATTCACTCTTGGTCAGAAAAGGTCTTCTAGGTTAGCATCTCTTCATCTTTGAAAGCATGAGTAATCCTGCAATATTTCTGGGTGCATGTTTAGGGTTCCTGTGAACAGCAGTTTGTACCTAGGCCTTTACAAAAGGCTCAAATGGCCAAGTTTTAGATGGATTTTTTTTTTTTTATTTTTTTGAGGTGTGGAATGCATTTTGGCCCTGAAGGAAATAATTTGATTTTTTTTTTTTGTTCTTAAGAGCTTTTGCTTTTGAGAACAAACCATGGTTCTGGGAGTGTTAATTCTCTTCTGAGCTGCACTATTGCAATCATAGAATGATGGAATGTTTTGGGTTGGGAATACCTGGAGGATGTGCTCCTGGTGAGGGAGTGTCCCCTGCATGCTGTGACAGGGCTGTCCCACCCAGCCCCTGGCCCTCCCTGCAGGGCACCAGGGCCCCTCAGTCCCCGTGTCCCTGGGTCCCAGCATGGTGTGCATGCCAGGTCACCTGTCCATCTCATGTCACTGCTCCTGGGGGCTGCTGTGGTTACTCATCTGGGTAATGATCCTGTTCTTTTATTACTCTATGTAACTGTTTGTTAGAGTACAGCTTTTCATTGGTGAATTATACCCTAATGATCCTGTTCTTTTATTACTCTATGTAACTGTTTGTTAGAGTACAGCTTTTCATTGGTGAATTATACCCTAATGATCCTGTTCTTTTATTACTGTATGTAACTGTTTGTTAGAGTATAGCTTTTCATTGGTGAATTATACCCTAATGATCCTGTTCTTTTATTACTCTATGTAACTGTTTGTTAGAGTATAGCTTTTCATTGGTGAATTATACCCTAATGATCCTGTTCTTTTATTACTGTATGGAACTGTTTGTTAGAGTATAGCTTTTCATTGGTAAATTATACCACATCATTTTTGCTAAGCCTGTGAGCTAGAGCTTATGATCTTGATTCAGTTTGTATAGATTGTTTTCTCTGCATTATAATTTAGATTTATTTCCCACATCTCATTTCTCATGTGCTACCAGTGAATCTCTGCAGAATAATCCCTGTTAAAAAGTTCTGCATTTCCTTTTCACGTTCCTCCTGGATCTTAATTATGGCTTGACAGCTCACCTTTGCTGAGCAGAGGAGCTGCAGAGCAGTAAGAGTGTGTTCTCCAGCTCAGCACTCCTCTCAGAACTGCCTCCCTCAACCTGATTTTCCTTAGATTTCACAGACACTGCTGTGGAGAATCCTGACCTAACACCAAAAGCAGTTAGTGAAACTACAGTGGGGAGGACAAAAGTCAAAGAGAAGGATATCTTCAGGAGAGCTTTTGGCACGTTGGTTTTTTATTCCTGGTGTGTTTTTATTGGCAGTGGCAACACTGACTCAGATGGAAAATTGTCACTTCTTAAGTGCTCACATGGTTGGAGGAGCTTTGTTTACTTAAAATGTGTCAGCTTTGCAAAGCCCCTGTGGACATGTGTGGGGAGCCTTTTCCTATCGATTAATAAGATGAATAATAAGAGGAATAGTAAGATGAATAATAAGATGAATAAGCTTGTCCCTTCCCTGCTGCTGAGAGCTCCCCTCCCATCCTGGGGCCCTTGTAGCCCTGCTGGGGTGGGTGCCCATGCTCAGTGTCTCAGAACTGGGGGCAGCTGTGGGTTAGGTACCTTCCAGAAAACCCAGCGTGTTTGCTGTCCAACAAAATGGACTTGGATGAACTTCCTTGTCTTGGGGACTTTGTCAAGGTTTTATTTGTCACTGGTTGCCCTCTGCCTCTTCCCCTGCAGTCTCCTCTGCAGTGGTTGAAGCCCCTCTGGGGTGTTCTCATGGACCCTGTGCTGCAGTGATGAGTATGGACAACTTTTCAGCACCCCCCAGTGCTGGCAAAAGCTGGATAATTTGAGAGACTGGTCTAAAAGTCAACCTCAGAACCATGATGGGCTGTGCTGAATCTGTGGTGCCTTGAGCTTTTAAATTAATTTTTGGCTTTGTATTTGAATGATGTCCTCATGTCTTGGACTCTTTTGAGCTTTGAAAGCATGTGCATGCAGCTGCTGACATTTTGGCTTTTTCTTCATGTTTCTTTTTGTATTTTCTATTTCTTCCCTGGTCCTGGATAAATCAGTTTATTTAGGAAGCCCTGCCAGGTTTCTTCCTGGCTTCTCTTCCTTCTCTTAGAGGCACGATGGTGATTTGGCCAGCTGCATCCCCACTCTCTCTGACAACTGGGAGTTCTTCCTTTTACTTTATTATTGGCACAAGTTATTTGAATTGATTTTTGTATTTTACGTGAAGAAACTTTAAAAAGGTTCTGTGTGTGAATGTTGGCTTTGAAGTGTTCTGAGATGTGATGCCAGTGGTTTTCCTGATTCTGTTGGGCTTTTTAACCAAGTCTTCCACCCTCCTTTTTGCCTGAAAACCATAAAAGTTTGTGGACTTACTCCAGAATAACTACATTTTTTTCCCAGTTACTCAGCTGACCCTGGTAAGTACAGGCTGTGGTAAGAGCATGCTGGAGGAGGCAGATGCCCAGTTTAAACCAGAGGCTAATGCCACTGATAATGTGGTTACTCTAGCAGAGGGTACTGAAGCTTTGTGTGATTTATATGGGCTCAAATCATTCAATCAGCTTCAAGTCCTGCTGGGCTTGGCTGCTGAGCTTTGTGGCTGTGTCAGGGCAGGATGTGATGTGCTGCTCCAGAAGGAAAAGGGCTGCAGGGTTCCATCTCACTGGTGGTTCTGAGATCAGGGCAGCACGGGATGAGGTGTCTGCAGTCTGGTTTGAGAGCAGCAATGTCTCCCTTACTCTGCACCTATTGCCAGGGGCACTGCTGCCCTGAGTTCACCTGCAGCTATTTCTGATTGCCCAGCCTTGTGGCAGGTGGCTGTTCATGTTGTCTTTTTTCCTGGTGTAGAACACTTCAGACCCAGCCTGTCTGACAGACACGTTTCCTCCAAGATGATGCTTTGGTTTGTTCCTGGGGAAGCAGAGCACCCCTGTGAGCCCGTGTTGTGCTGTTGGTGCTTTCCTTTCCAGCGTGTGCCCGGTGTGCCCCGTTCCCTGCCCGGGGTGCCTTGGTTTGTTCCTGGGGAAGCAGAGCACCCCTGTGAGCCCGTGTTGTGCTGTTGGTGCTTTCCTTTCCAGCGTGTGCCCGGTGTGCCCCGTTCCCTGCCCGGGGTGCCTTGGTTTGTTCCTGGGGAAGCAGAGCACCCCTGTGAGCCCGTGTTGTGCTGTTGGTGCTTTCCTTTCCAGCGTGTGCCCGGTGTGCCCCGTTCCCTGCCCGGGGTGCCCCGTTCCCTGCCCGGGGTGCCCTGCCCTGTGTCTGAGTGCTGCCCGTTGTTCCCGCAGGCTGCCAGGCCCCACGGCGCGGGCGCCCGCTGCGGGCGGCGAGGCCAAGGCTCGCGGTGCCCTCGGCGCCAGCCACCGGCGCAGCCAGAGCTTCACCACCCACGACAAGGCCAGGCCCGGCCTCCCTCCAGCCCCGGCGGCCAGCAATGACAAAGGTAAGCAAGTGCACTTTGGGTACTGCTCAGTGATGGCTTCACTGTGGAGCACATGGATTGGAGACTGTCCCGAGTGGTGTGTTGGAAATGTGACATCTGGAATCCGAAACCAGCTGGCTCTTCTTGAAAAACTATCATCCTTCTTTAATGTGTCTGAAGTTGTGACCTGCTGGCCTGAAGGTGCATCCAAAAAAATCACTTTAAAATGTCCTGGCACTGGTGAACCATGTTTTTTCATTTTGTTTCAAGCACAGATAAGGGGGAAGGAGTTAATCATAAAACAAGGCATTTTGATGACTAGTTAGACAAGAATGAAAAATGACTGCTAAAGATTTCTGCAGAGTTTTTATATGATAAATGGTATAATTTGCTTTCACTTCCATTCCTATTGTGGACTATCCTGTAACAGACAAAATTACACAGTTCCAGTCTGATTTCAGGAATCACCTAGTGCTGTGTGTGAAGGCAGGAACATGCTATGTTTTATAAACGTTGCAGTGCAGTGATGTCTGTGCAGCACATCAGGAGCACTCAGGGCCATGCTGTGTGTGGAGCAGAGCTTTTCTGAATGACATTTCCTGCCTTGTGTCCCTTCACTCACCCAGTGATCTGCCAGCATTCATCAGCCTCAGTTGTAGCTCGGGGTGGGGCTGGGGGCCCAGCCTGGCACAGATGGTCAGCAGGGCTGGCAGCACAGCCCACACTGCCAGGGCCATCCTGCTGGCACGAGGGGCAGCTCTGGGCTCAGCACAGGCTCCTGCACTGCCCTGCCAGGGGCAGCCCTCAGGCTCAGGTCTCCTCGCTGGCCCTGCAGGGTTCTGGGAGCTGTAATGAGCATTCTGCTCCAGGGAGAGGCACTGCTCTGGGTCAGCTTCTCTGTAGTTCCTGTGCTTGGCTCTTTCCAGGAAACTCTGCTCTTCCTTCTCTGGAAATTGTTGTCTGGGGGCTGCGTGTCAGTGGGTTTTGGAATGTTACCCCAGAAAAGTGATGGTGGCAGCAGAGGGCCCCCCGTTCTCCAGGGACATTCTGAAACACCCTGATCATGTTTGTTTAACAGAAAAATGAAATGTACCTCTGTCTGATATAATTATATTACAGATTCGTATATTAGCATAATAAGCAAATAATTTTTCAATATTCTCCCATGGTAAATCAATGTGTACTTGTGTGACCAGTCATGATTTAAGTGTAACATCAGCATGTAGTATCTGTCTCTACATCTGGATGAGGTCCTGCTTTCAGTTCCCAGAACCAGCTAGCAGGTTCTGGTGTGAGCAGTGGGAACCTTGTTTTCCTGTGTCATACCTTCCCAGCCTCTCTGCTGTCCTCCTTGTGGACATTGTCCTGCTGTCCCTGAGCCCTGGGCTAGCACAGGTGGGGTGGATTTGGTGTGTCCTGCTCGTGGCTGGGCTGGCTCCATCATCCCTGCTCCCTGTGGGGTGTGTGGGGCTGTGCTGCAGGCAGGACAGCACTTCCATCTACTTGAGCTGCTTTCTGTTAACAAGATTGCTAAATAAGGCTTTAGTCTTCAGGAAAGAAAAAGAAAGAAAGAAAGAAGTCCTTATGCATACAGAGAAATAGCAATAATTTGTCAACTAACTTCAGTATCAACTGCTTGTAGACAGTCAGTTCTGGGAACCCTCATTCCTCACTGTAATTCATCTCCTGAGGAAGATAAACTGGTTGATGAAGAAGCACATGAGATGAACTGCTTCCTACAAATATTACAGATGACTAAAGGAAGCAAGGCTGGCTCTTAGGCTGACAATCTACAGAAGTTGCATTAACTGCTCAGAGTTCTGCTCTGGTCAACATTTCCAGTCATAAATTATGGCCTTAAAAAAAAAAGAGGGCTTATGTAAAGTTTAACTTGAACTTTTCTTTAAAGTATAATCATGACACAAAGTTGGCCTGCATCCATTAGAAACAAAAGCAATTGGTTTGACAAAATTTTGGCTTATTTTGAAGTTAATTGTAAGATTGCCAGGCAAAGTTTATTGTCAGAGTGCTAGGACAATTCAGGTTTTCTGACCCATATCCTGTGTTTTGCCTCAGAAAATGGGACTTCCATGCCTGTGCTGTGTGTCAGGCTGGGTAAGTTTTCATCTCTTTACCCAGTGCCTGCTCTGCTGTGTTTTTGAGGAAGGAAATGGCAGCAATAAAAGTCAGCCTCTTTTGGCATGGTTGGTCACTTTGTGATAGAAGGTGGCCTTCAGTGTTTGAATGTTTGAATCATTTCTTACAAATGTAGGTTGTCATTTTTAGCTTTTATTAATCTATGCCCCCTTCCCTCAGAATGCAAATTGTCTTGTTAGTCAGTGGTGTGTGTCTTGTGGCAACGGAAGTGCATTAATTGGATCAGAAAGCATCAGAAAGGGAAAGGACAGCAAATGGAGCATGGAAGAACAGCAACTACTGAGAAATGAATAATCCAGATTATTCACAGCATTCTGTAAGTCAGTTACTGATGACACCACTGATTTCCTGGAAAGCTGGAAGGATTTGTGTGGTGTCAGAAGTGGCTGCAGCCCTGCAGCAAAGGTGAGGCTCTGGGATGGGTGAGCTGGTTGAGGTGGGCTGCACAGGGCTCTCAGCCAAGGACAGGGATGCAGATCCTCTCTTCCCCACTGCTGCCCTGGTGCTCTCAGGGGTTTTTTCTCAGTCTCCACGTGCTGTCTGACACCACTTTCAATATAATATATAGAGAAAAGTGTTCTCCAGTAAGGGTCACTCAGACACCTGGGTCAGCCCCGTGTGCACCTTCTTTGGGGTCAGAGCCTGACAGCTTTCACTTGCTTTTGGGGTTAGAGCCTTGGTTTATGTGCAAAATTCCCCTTTTACAGGGCATTTACCTGAACTCACAGGAACTTCAGGACCCTCATTCCTCACATCATGCAATGATAACACACTGTAGTGTGGTTTTTTATTTATTCTCATAGTGATTAGCCATTCATAATTGCAGTTACATTCCAGAGAGGATGTTGTTATATGTGTAATTGGTGTTGCAGGCTTTTTTTAAAGAAAAATGCCATTGAAGTCTTAATTGCATTTTTGTTTTGTGGGCAATTGAGCACTCAGGCTTGTGGGTTTTGGGGTTTTTAATTCATCCTAATCCCTTCATACAGCTGGAGCAGTTCTCTCCTGAATGGTCAGAATTACTTAGCCCCTGCTTACCTGGGAATAGCTTTGGTTACTTGCTTGTCCTTGGGTGTCCCTGAACAGCACAGGTCTCCTGTGGCAGGGAGGGCATCAGACACTCCCTGTGTCACTGCTGAGCTCATCTGAGTTACCAAAAACTTTCCTAATGAGTGGAGGGAAGCCAATGAACATTGCATTTCTGTGCCTGAGTGCAGCTAGCAGTTATTTGAGGCTCCTCATGAGCACATCTTCCCAATTGTCTGACAGCATCACCAGAGAAAATGCAGCCAAGGTTTGACTTGCAAATGGAATGCAGAGCTCCACATGCAGTTTGGCACACATGAATGTACATTTTATCCATGGCAGTGGGGAGCAGAGCTGTGTCCTAGGCAGTGTCAGGAAGGAAACTCAAATGAATTGACACCTACAGATGAATAAAGGATTGGATCCAGTCAGGTTCCTCAGGAGCTCAGGGCAGGTTTCTGCCTGCACACAGCACAGGGTGTCCTGGCCAGCCCTGGGAGCAGCCACACGTGGGGTCTGTGGCAGGGCTGAGCCCCCTCATGCCCCCCTGGTCCTCACTGCCCCTCAGGCACCCACCTGGCATTGTGCAGCCTCAGGTCTGAGGCTGTTGGATGGGAATGTTGTGCTTGTTACCTGTGTCAGACCTGTAAAATCAATGACATGATGAATTGAATCCATTTAATGAGCCACCTCCACCATGCTGATGGTGTGATACAGTGCTGTGACAGGCTTACATGCTTTTATTATTATTTTTTTCTTCTACTGTGTTCCTAATATTTTATTTAAAATAATCCTACAGAGGGCAGTAGGCATCTGTGGGAAAAATTACAGTATTCCTGTGGATTGAATGTTAAATATAAACATCAGTAGGAAAAAACCTTATTACCAGACTTTGCCCATTTCTGCTTGAGAGCAAAGGAAATGTTTATTACTCAGGTTTCTAAAGAAGGTAGCTTGATATCAGGTTTCTCTTAGATCAGAAAAAGGAAAAAAAACCCAAGAATACATGCCTGCAGGTTCAGACAGTGAGGAGAAATAAATCACTGTTTTCATAGCAGTGTCCATAGGGCAGGAGATAAGAAAAGTGTGTGTTCCTTTTATTTTATTTTATTTTAGTGTGTGTTCCTTTTATTTAGTTTTAATGTTATTTATTTTATTTCTTTCAAATTTTGTGTAAACCTTTGTAACTTGGAGCCCTGTGTGTGTTTAATAACTGTGTTTCAATGTGTACAGGGCAGTCACTGTGTTCTCAGGGAGGTGTGATGGCAGTCCAAGGGGCACACGTTCCTTTAGGGGAAGTCAAGAGTCTGGAAATGGAATGAAGAAGATCATGAGAGGAATAAAACCTTGGAGGAGATTGCCAGAGCAGGCTCAGATGTCACTTGGTGCACGTGTTGAGGACCTGCCCTGCCAGGGCCTGGCTGTGCTCACCTGGGGCTCCCCAGGCCATCCCCATCCCCTGCTCCAGCTGGGGTTGGCAGGAGCATCTGCAGGGGGGTCTGGGCACCTGCCCTGCTCCCCAACACCTGGAAACAGCCTTGCCTTCTGCTCTTGGATCAGTGTGAGCTGCTCAACGAGGAGCAGTTACTGAGGCACTTGGGAGGGCAGGCAGGGAATTTCTTTCCTGTTTTGAGCTTCATGCTGTGAATACAGGACTGAGCACATCAGTACAATGTCAGTGAGGAGCTGTCAGTGCTGCTGCAGTGAGTGAGCTGGGCTGTGGGTACACATGGCATTGTGTGTGGGCACACATGGCATTGTGTGTGGGTACACATGGCATTGTGTGTGGGTACACATGGCATTGTGTGTGGGCACACATGGCATTGTGTGTGGGTACACATGGCATTGTGTGTGGGCACACATGGCATTGTGTGCTGAAATGGGCTGTGGGTACACATGGCATTCTGTGTGGGTACACATGGCATTGTGTGCTGAAATGGGCTGTGGGTACACATGGCATTGTGTGTGGGTACACATGGCATTGTGTGCTGAAATGGGCTGTGGGCACACATGGCATTGTGTGCTGAAATGGGCTGTGGGTACACATGGCATTGTGTGTGGGTACACATGGCATTGTGTGTGGGCACACATGGCATTGTGTGCTGAAATGGGCTGTGGGCACACATGGCATTGTGTGTGTGCTGTGTGGGCACACATGGCATTGTGTGCTGAAATGCTGTGTGGGCACACATGGCACTGTGTGCTGAAATGCTGTGTGGGTACACATGGCACTGTGTGCTGAAATGGGCTGTGGGCACACACACACCATTGTGTGTTTGTTGTATGGTTACACACACCATTTTTGATGTGTGCCATGTACACACACACCATTGTGTGCTGAAATGCTGTATGGGCACACACACACCATTGTGTGTTTGTTGTATGGTTACACACACCATTTTTGATGTGTGCCATGTACACACACACCATTGTGTGTTTGCTGTGTGGGCAGTCACATTTGCCAGGGTCAGGAGGCCAGGGCCCCAGGTTCAAGCACAGCTCAGGGGCCATGGCAGATCTGTCAGGGCTGCAGCAGGAAAGGCTCAGCAGGGATAAATCAGTGTCCTCATGGCAGCTGCTCCAGGAAATCCACACTGATTTCTCCAAATGCTCTCTTGTGAAAGAGGAGAAAATCCTTCAGCTGGAAATGAGCCGTTGGAATTTCTGCTCCTGATGATAAAAACGTTTCATGTTCACTCCTGTACTGATATAAAAATGCAGGACAGTAACAGCACACTGCCATGACTCAGTTCTGTGTGACACTGAGCTTGTCCTGAGCTCAGCACTGCTTAAGGCCATGTAGAATGGCAGATCTGGATGATGTCAAACCCTCAGATTCTATTGAGAAAGGCTGCTTTAGCAACTGAGAGGGAAAACTCTGATCTTGATGTAAAGCAAGGTGAGAAATGTGTACAAGGAGATGAAAATCAGAGTTCTGGTGGGTGATGTCCTGAAGGCTGGGATACTCAGGAGTGTCCAAATGGGCTTTGAAACAGAGGGATGCTGAGAAAACACAAAGAGCTCTGCATAAATAGAGCTTTGCAAAGTCTCTTCTGCTGCTGGGTATTTGAAGGGTTAATTTGTGGTTTTTGTCTGAAAGAAAGGTTACCAGGTTCCCTTTTACCTACAAGGTATCTGCAGTGACATTTATAGCAGTAACAGTTCCTCCTATCTCAGCAGATAGTGTGTGGGTATCCATTGCTCAGGAATTTGATGGTAGCCCAATTAAGACCACAAATTGGATAGAAATGTTAAGAATGAAGGTGTTTAGCCATTGGAAGAGATTAAATCAGACATAATGAGTCAAAATTTAATATTTGCCCAGAGCTGGTGTTCAGACAGAGGTTCCAGTTTTGGCTCAGAAATTACTGAGCCCTTTTGTCTTTAAGATCAACATAAAGGATCTGGAAAATTTACCTGAAAGAAAAGTCTTTATTCAAGCACATTAAAATGGAGGACAAGTCTTCTTTTGTAGCTTTATGTAAAATGAGATGAAATACTTGATGTTCTGAATGATCTCACCCCCTAAGGAGCTGCAGCTGAGCAGTTCCTGAGGGTCAGGAGCAGGCTGGTGTTAACAAGCTGCACCTGCAGGCAATCAGGAGTGGTAGAAAAGGGGGCATTGGGGCACCTGGAGTCCTTTGGCTGCTGTGAGGACCAGGGAGAGTCAGGGCCTGGAGGAGCTGCCTGTGAGGAACACCAAGGAGGTACCAAACTCTGTTCCTGTGGAGGAGCTGCCCACAAGGAACATCAGGGAGGTACCAAACTCTGTTCCTGTGGAGGAGCTGCCCACAAGGAACATCAGGGAGGTACCAAACTCTGTTCCTGTGGAGGAGCTGCCTACAAGGAACACCAAGGAGGTACCAAACTCTGTTCCTGTGGAGGAGCTGCCCACAAGGAACACCAAGGAGGTACAAAACTCTGTTCTTGTGGAGGAGCTGCCTGTGAGAACCACCAAGGAGGTACCAAACTCTGTTCCTGTGGAGGAGCTGCCCACAAGGAACATCAGGGAGGTACCAAACTCTGTTCCTGTGGAGGAGCTGCCTGTGAGAACCATCAGGGAGGTACCAAACTCTGTTCTTGTGGAGGAGCTGCCTGTGAGAACCATCAGGGAGGTACCAAACTCTGTTCCTGTGGAGGAGCTGCCTGTGAGAACCATCAGGGAGGTACCAAACTCTGTTCCTGTGGAGGAGCTGCCCACAAGGAACATCAGGGAGGTACCAAACTCTGTTCCTGTGGAGGAGCTGCCTGTGAGAACCATCAAGGAGGTACCAAACCTGGCATTATGGACCCCTTGCAGTGTAGTGGCAGTAGGACTCTTGTCATACAATGACAACAAGAGGGGACAGTGGAAGGTGTCCCTGCCCGTGGCAGCAGGTGGCACTGGATGAGCTTTCAGACCCCTCCCAACCCAGCTGCTGTCCTGTGATTCTGTTATTATGCAACCCTTGTTACAATAGTCTAATATTTTGAATTACACTTTTACCAGTCAGAGCCTGGCCAGTCCTGGGGTGTTCAGGTGCTTGCAGAAGGGACAGTCCATAACCCCCCCAAAGTCAGTTTTGCAGTGCTCCCTGATGAGGGAGTGACTGCAGGATCCAGTGGCACACAGGTGGGATGTAAATGTCACATAAAATGTGCCTGGAGTCCCAGCCACTGTCCTCTGTGGGCTGAGGATTTCCAGCTGAGGACTCTCCTGCACTCAGGTTTGTGCTGAAAAGGCTCTGACCCTTTGGGTGCCAGCTGCCAGCTCAGCCCTGGGCCAGGGTTGGTGCTGGGCCAGCTCTGCAGGGCTGCTGGGGACACCTGGGGACAGGAGAGAGGAGAGAGCACAGCTTGGGGAACCAGGAGTGAGGACAGCTTGGGGAACCAGGAGAGAGGAGAGAGCACAGCTTGGGGAACCAGGAGAGAGGAGAGCTTGGGAAACCAGGAGTGAGCACAGCTTGGGGAACCAGGAGTGAGGAGAGCTTGGGGAACCAGGAGAGAGGAGAGAGGACAGCTTGGGGAACCAGGAGAGAGCACAGCTTTGGGAACCAGGAGAGAGGACAGCTTGGGGAACCAGGAGAGAGGACAGCTTGGGGAACCAGGAGAGAGGACAGCTTGGGGAACCAGGAGAGAGGAGAGCTTTGGGAACCAGGAGAGAGGAGAGAGGAGAGCTTTGGGAACCAGGAGAGAGGAGAGAGCACAGCTTGGGGAACCAGGAGAGAGGAGAGCTTTAGGAACCAGGAGAGAGGAGAGAGCACAGCTTGGGGAACCAGGAGAGAGGAGAGCTTTAGGAACCAGGAGAGAGGACAGCTTGGGGAACCAGGAGTGAGGAGAGAGGACAGCTTGGGGAACCAGGAACAGGAGAGAGGACAGCTTGGGGAACCGGGAGAGAGGAGAGAGGACAGCTTGGGGAACCAGGAACAGGAGAGAGCCCAGCTTGGGGAACCAGGAACAGGAGAGAGCACAGCTTTGGGAACCAGGAGAGAGGAGAGAGCACAGCTTTGGGAACCAGGAACAGGAGAGAGCACAGCTTTGGGAACCAGGAACAGGAGTGAGCACAGCTTTGGGAACCAGGAACAGGAGAGAGGACAGCTTTGGGAACCAGGAACAGGAGAGAGCACAGCTTTGGGAACCAGGAGAGAGGAGAGAGCACAGCTTTGGGAACCAGGAGAGAGGAGAGAGCACAGCTTTGGGAACCAGGAACAGGAGAGAGCACAGCTTTGGGAACCAGGAACAGGAGTGAGCACAGCTTTGGGAACCAGGAGAGAGGAGAGAGCACAGCTTTGGGAACCAGGAACAGGAGTGAGCACAGCTTTGGGAACCAGGAGAGAGGAGAGAGGACAGCTTGGGGAACCAGGAACAGGAGAGAGCACAGCTTTGGGAACCAGGAGAGAGGAGAGAGGACAGCTTGGGGAACCAGGAACAGGAGAGAGCACAGCTTGGGGAACCAGGAGCAGCAGGAAGATCCAAACAACCCACTTGAGACCACAAAAAGGGAGAGTTGCTGAGACTGAAAGATCCCTGTGCTTTGGAATGAGCAGTGTGTGGATGTCAAAGGTGGGAGGTCTTTCCACAGAATGAAACAGTTGGCCTGTGCAGCAGAGAACAGTAAGTTAAATTTCTCTTATTTATTTATGCATTTATTATTTATTTATAATTTTGAGTAGCTATGACTTTCTTCATGACTGAAAATTATATTCTTATAGGCTTAGAAAAAAAATCCCTTTCTTTGACTTTTTGAAACAGTCACTTTGACTCTTGTTCTGTATCCATCTTGGGGGAAGTATTATTTTTAGGTTTCTCTTTAGAAATGAATTTAATAATTATTGAGAAATGAATCTAGTGTCGATTGAATCTTGTATTTGCTTTGGAAATGATGACTTGATAAGACTATGCAAAAATCACTAAGATTAAAAGGATTGCAACAGTAGAAAAGATTTTATGTTTTAAAGAGGCATGAGTCTGTAAAATACTAAACCAATTTGCCCACACTTTAGAATTTTCACTGGGAAATAAATGTGATTGTCTCAGCACTGTGAAAATGTGATACTTAGCTAAATTTCAGTCATCCTACCCTGTAAAAATGTCCCAGTGCTTCACTTAGGTCAGACATGCAGCAAACATTTCATTCTGCCTGGTGTGTGGGTGCTCCTCTGTGCTGGCATTCAGGGGTGATCTGGTTTTATTGCCAAGGGTTTCCCTGTGAGTCTGACATGTAAAATGGATCACAGGGTTTGTCTCAATAAATCCATTGCCAGAGTAAAGGGTGATTTCTGTTGTTCTGCTGTGTGCATTACCAAAAGCAGGTGCTGGAGTATCCCTATCCCATTTTATAAATACCATATGCATTGAAGGTATTTACCAAATGCTCAGGGTGATTTATTTTGCCTTGAATGTAGTGCAGTGATCATGAATTTGATGGTGCAAGAGTAGAAACAAAAGCCCAGAGGGAAAGGAAGGACTGGGAGGTTCTCTGACCTGCTGAGGAACCTGGTGCTTTCCTTTCTGAGGAACCTGGTGCTTTCCTTTCTGAGGAACCTGGTGCTTTCCTTTCTGAGTCATCATAACTTCAAAGTGCAGATGTGGCTCTGGCCTACACTCTGCTTAAGGAACTCTGCTTCAAATGTTCACAAGTTTGCAGCTTACAGTAAATATTTGTGGGATTGCATCTGTAAAGAGCATGGGCAGGCTGTGCTCCAGCTCTGAAGGAAAATCAGCTGTATCATGTAGAGAAAACTTCTTAATTGTTTTGTGGATTTCTAAAGCTTCCACCAGCAATGTTCCAAGTCTGTGGTGCTGTAAATCTCCCCTTCAGCCATGACCAAGCCTTCAGCCAGGCTTTGTCTAGGCAGAAGAGGAAGGACTGTTTTGGAATGCCAGGCTCAGCCAGCTGACAGGTGCTCACACTTGTGAAATGTTCTGAAATGTCTCCTGACAGGGGCTGACCATCTCCTCAGCTGTGTCCCTTCCAGGGTCCGTTTGGTCTCAAAAGTAGCTGTTAAAAACATGCATATGAAGCCATTCTGTCTGGCTGAAAATAAGGAATATTTTTGCTGTTCCTTGTTCTCTGTCCTGTTTATAAGAGCCTTCATGTATTTGAAGGCTTAAAATGTCTCTTTCAGCCTTTTCTCTTCTAGACTCAGCAATCTTTACTGCTCCATCCTTTTTCTTACAGGTTCCTTGTGATAAATCCTTTAATGTGACAGATCTGTTTTGTGTCTGGATGGTTTCTGCTGGTCCCTTTGCAGTCTGTCAGTCTGTGTTAGAGGGGTGCTGGAGCTGGGCACAGCTCTCCCCTGATGCCTGATCTTGCTGCTGAATGGCATGGAGGAGTGGAGTTCCTCTATCCTGGGATTCTCCAGACCTCTGGTTCCATATGGGATGCTCCTAAAGCATTTCTGAGTGGCATTTGTGTTCCTTTAGTGTCCCTTTACCTTTCTGAGTGCCATTTGTGTTCCTTTAGTGTCCCTTTCCATTTCTGAGTGACATTTGTGTTCCTTTAGTGTCCCTTTCCATTTCTGAGTGGCATTTGTGTTCCTTTAGTGTCCCTTTCCCTTTCTGAGTGGCATTTGTGTTCCTTTCCATTTCTGAGTGACATTTATGTTCCTTTAGTGTCCCTTTCCATTTCTGAGTGGCATTTATGTTCCTTTAGTATCCCTTTACCTTTCTGAGTGACATTTGTGTTCTTTTAGTGTCCCTTTCCCTTTCTGAGTGACATTTATGTTCCTTTAGTATCCCTTTACCTTTCTGAGTGGCATTTGGATTCCACATTATGGAGTGTGCCTCTGCATTCTGCTGGGGCTCCTTTTGCTGCAGTGAAGTTGCACAGCTGATGGTTTGACCTTTTCAATTTAGGCATTCAGTTTCTTCTTTCCCAGCACACACCTCTTCATTCCCCCTCAGTGAATGAAGCCTTACCTGTCTCGAGTTGATTTCTCCAATTTACCAAATGTATTAATGCTGAGGAATTGCCCTGGCACAGGCTCCCTTTTGTCAGAAGGTGACCCCTGTAAGAGTCATTAGTGGCACACAGAATTCTCATCTTTGGCCAGCTGAGATACATCCTGGGGTATTGCTTGCACCCTGGCACTTTGCTTATCAAAGATGCTTTTCAAAGGCTGGCTCACCTCAGTAAATCCTCAGGGACATGTTGATGTTGGGTGTGTGCCCATCAAACAGCCTAAAGGCAGTCAGGAATAGCCAGCAGCATGGCATGGCTATAGGGCAAGATGTGAGTCTGCAGGGAATCATATTTGTGCTTCATTTTACAGCTGTTCAACTGGCTGAACCTGGCATTTAAAACATGTCCTCTTCTACCTGGACAAAGCCTGGCTGAAGGCCTGATCTTGGCTGAGGTGGAGCTTTACAAGACCACAGGACTTGGAACATAGTTGGTGTAAGCTTTAGAAATACATCAGATGAGGCCAGGATGTAGTTAAACAAAGTTTCAGGGGAAAAAATACCCTAAAATATTAGCCAGTGACACGTTGTTAACAATACAGTTCATGAGGATAAGGATCCTGAGCTCTGAAGTAAAATTTAACCTTGAGGAGCAGCTTCTTGCCCAGTGTACATCTGCATGGCTGCCTTGGAGCTGGTGGAACCATGTTAATTCATAGCAGCTGGAGAGCTGCTCCAGCATTTGATGGCCTTTGCAGAGCCTACATGTTTCCTTTTAAAATCAATAGTTACAGTTTCTCATAAATGTATTGTGGGGTGCAGTGTGCCAGAAGATCAGCCATGGAAACAAAGGTTCACTGTCAGATCATGGCAAAGGAAGGGGCAGTGGTTCCACATCCCAGGCTCCCCAGATGCAGCGTGTTCCACCAGCTCTGTGGAAGCCCCTTCCCTTGGGCAGCAGCACACTCAAAAAAAAACCAAAAAACCCAACATTGCTGAGTGCAGCTCATGGGCAACATTGCTGAGTGCAGCTCCCAGCACATGATGTTCACAGGGCTGCTCCACACAGCCTGCAAGAGCTGTGTCACAGCAAGGCTGCTCACTGTGCACACTGTCCCCTTGCACTGTAAAGTCTGGTGAAAGCCTCCACAGCAGCCTCCTGCCTGGAATCCATGAATGCTTTTGAATAGCCTGTTATGAGGAGTCTTGGGGGATTACATTGTACAAATAGTCAGAAGGAAATGGGAAGAATGAACGAGAATGGTGTTTGTCTAGTGTAAAACAGAGAGTGCAAGTTGTTTAAATGGCACAGTAAAGTTGGTTTTGTTGTTTTTGTGATCATCTAACTGGTGTGTGCTCAGTAGAGCTCCCTCCAGCCTTCCTTAGGCATTCCTGTCAACACCATTTTGAATTTTACAGTAGCTAAACAAAAACAACAAGGAATTGAAATGTCTTAGTTGGTTATGGTGAGACAATGAGAGAGGGGCTGCCTGTGCTCCAGTTTTATTTCCCCTCAGCTCAGCAGAAATGCTGAGTGCTGGCTGAGTGAGCTGGCCAACAGCAGAACCCTTGTTCCATGTGCTGGAGCCCCGTGTGAATGGAGGCAGCCTGGCAGAAATGTGGGAGCTGAGTTTGTGACATTTCCCTGGGCGTTGTGAGGGCTCTCAGGGGTGGAACACATTGCTGGGAATGCCTGGAACTGTGCTGAAGGTGCACAGGTTCCAGCCCTGGGATGGAAGCAGAGATGATGGAAGGCAAGAAAAATGTCATGGAGTAAAGGTAATTTTTCTGCTGTGTTACAGTGAATTTAACCCCTGTTAAAGGGAAAATCAGTGGGCAGGAGTTGAAGGGAACATTTCTGCTCAGTTAGAAAGGGTCCTCAGCAGCCTGGTCTAGGGGAAGGTGCTCCTGCCCATGGCAGGGAGATGATCTTTAACGTCTCTCCCCAAATAGCTCCAGCTGTGATGCTGAGGTTTCATCCTCAGCAAGGCAAACATCTTCCCCATTCAGGCTTTTCTAAGGTTGTACAGGATTTCCCTATCTGGCAATCTCTGCTTTGACAGAATATTTCTGTTGGGTTTGTTGTGGTCCAGGGTAGCAGAGAGAACAGAGAGCTCCTCTGGGGGAGCCATGCCCACCCTGGATGGCAGCTGCCCCTCTGCAGTGTCACCCTGCCATGGGCATTGCTGTGGCCACCAGAGCTGGTTTTGGGGAGGGACTGAGCCAGTGCCAGCTGCCCCTCTGCAGTGTCACCCTGCCATGGGCATTGCTATGGCCACCAGAGCTGGGCTGGGTTTGGAGAGGGACTGAGCCAGTGCCAGCTGCCCCTCTGCAGTGTCACCCTGGGCATTGCTGTGGCCACCAGAGCTGGTTTGGGGAGGGACTGAGCCAGTGCCAGCTGCTCACGTTGGCAATGTTCTGCTCTCCCTGCTGCTTTGGGGTATGGAAGATCAGGGTTTTGTAGCTGGGTCCTGGCAGGAATGCAGACATTTCCATGCTCACAGGGTCTGAGGGATGATCCCTGGGAGAAGAGCAAACTCAGGTCAGGAGTTGTTCTCTGCAGCACTTCATGTACAGTGTTTAAAGGAGAATCTTGTGCTGGGTGGATGGCAAGGGTCAGGACTGACCATGTGTCCCTCTAGATGGGAAATGATGCAAGTGCCACAGTGGTGTCTGCAGTTCTGACCCTGCAGTGCCACAGAGCAGAGCTGCTTTGATTTCCTCAATTAGAGTCTGCTTGTGGATTTGCTTTCCCATCTGCTGTCTAATCTATAGGCTGGACTAAGAGATATTTCTCTTCATAAGGACGTTTCCCATAGTTGTGAAATAAAAAAAATTGTTTGTTCATTCAAAAATGGGTAAAAAAAGCTTTTAAGTTCTTGACCCTCCTAAGGAGAGTAACTCTGAGAACATGCTTTGTCTGTGTGTTGCCTTTCATGCTTATAATGATGGATTTTGCAAGTTTTCAGTTGTAGCAAATCCAAGTCCACTTGCTTAGAGTGAACATGACAAATGATGGGAAGTTGCATATATTTTCTCCTGACCTTATTATAACATAAGCTCTCAAAGACTTCTGTGGAAGAATTCAATCATAAGCTTTCACATTCTTTTTTTTTCCTTCTTCACACACGGGTGGGTTTGCAGATGCAGTTCAGTCTCTGCAGGAGCAGCTGAAATCAGATTTACCCGTGCTGCAGTCTGTATTGGCATTGGAACTGGACCACCAACATCTTTTTGAGCAGGAACACTAGGAACAAAATAGATTTCAGGCCAAGATTTGACTTTGAAAAGAGGAAAGTGATCACTATTTATTGTAGACTGTAGCTGGAGTTTGAAAACATTTCTTTTATAGTCAGTTTTAGTTAATGCAGGTTGCTGAAGAAAGAAAATTCCTCCCTGACAAAGGAACACATGGGAAATAATAAGCTTATGAACTGAATGCATGAGACCTGCTCCCCTTTCCATGAAAGAAGGGTCTGTGCTGTGCTGAATGAAGCTCCCCCTCTGCATGCTGATGTGTGCCCCCCAACTGATGCTGGGCTCCATCAGCACACCCAGCACTGGAGCTGCGTTCTGGCAGCAGAGCTCCTGCTCCCCACCCTTGGCCAGGGAGAAAAGAGCCAGCTCTTGTTCACAAGGAGAAACAGGCAGTCTGCAGAACTGAGCTTTGCTTAAGCTGGAGCAATTTTCATGTGTTCTAGGGTGAACCTTTCATTTCTTGCAGTAACTGTGTGTGGTGCAATGTAATAAATCACTTGAGGATGTTCAATTTCTGATTTCACTGTGTTTGACCCAAGTACAAACCAAAATCCACCACAGCTGTGTAAGAAAGTACCTTCTTTCCTTTGCCAAAGATTTCCTGCTTAACTGAAGACTCTGTGAATATTTTTTATTCATTTCAGGTGCATAGCATCCAGTATTCACAGAATTCACATTGTGGAAAGCGTTACGTAGAAACTCTGAAAACTGCAATCCTGTTGCAATATATTCTATTTTTTGTAATGTTACAGTCACAGTGTTGTCCCAGTTCTGGTTCCTCTGACATGTTTGTAAATGGAGCTGCACTGTGCTCCTCCTACACCACTGGCAACAGAAGAAAATTCACTTCCAGACTGGAGGGTGGATGTGGGGGCATTGGGACAAAGAGAGCGTTGTGTTTATAAACAGATAAACTGGGGAAACATATTTTAGTCAGTGACCAAACAGAAATTAAGAAATAAGTAGATTTCCTGAGAAATTATTATTAAATAATAATTTTTAAAAAGAGGAATTGAAAAGTTCCAGATTTTGCTGGGAAATAAGTTTTGAGCAATGCTTTGGGATTTGGAAAGCAAGCCATTTCCCTTGATCCAAGCCAGCATCCTTTCCCAGAGGTGTGTGACTGGAGCATTTTCTGTGCTGTTGGGATGCAGCTGAGGGCCCAGTGCAGCAGGAGGTTGGAGGTCCAGCTGAGGTCCCCCTGGCATTCCCTTGCAGCAGGAGGCTGTGCCCTGGCCAGAGCCCGTCTGAGTGGTGCCTGTGCAGTGCCCAGGAGCCAGGGCAGGTCCTGAGCCCAGGATGGGCCTGGCTTAGGCTCAGGGTTAGGGTTAGGCTCAGGGTTAGCCCTTGTGGGGCTCAGAGTGCTGGGGAGTGCAGGCTGCCTGTGTCCATGCCATGCTCAGTTTCTGTGCTGCTCTCAGACTGTTGTAAGTACCTGTGGGAGAAGGCACATTTCAGATTGCTTTCCTAAGAGATCTGCTCGTTTGTCTGCATGCTCAGGCTTCCAGCTGAGCTTTTGTGCCTGTGTATGTTGTGCTAACAGGGTGTACAACCAACCAGCTCTTGTGCTTTATAGACACAACCCTTACTGCTCATTGGTGTTTTGTCACCCTTCTATTGCCCCAGTCCTGTTTTTCTGAGCAAGTGAAGGCTTCCCTATTGCTCAGAGCATTGGGTCCCTCCCAGGACCTGGTTGTAAACCCATCCTAGGCGTGTTCTTGAGTCTCAGACAGCTGTGATGATTGCTGGGCATGGCTGTTCTCTGTGCTGAGATCAGTTTAGCATCATGAGGCCAGAAGACGTGGATTAGGAGCTTGGTGTTGAAAGTACTGTCAATCTCCAGTTCCTATAGCAATATCTCAATATTGAGATGGGCTATTACTGTTTGAAGAAATCATCTGTACAAATTAACTGTACAATATGCGCCAGTGGGATTTTCATGAAGCTTTCCCTTCATTGCTGGATGTCTTCTGTGGAAGGCAGGCTGAGACAAAGGCTTGTTGTTCTGAGTGTGCAAGAGGAGCCTGGTGTGGGGATGGGAAGCAGACGGTGATGAGCAGGAGGACTTGAGGAAATGAAAACAAAAACAAAGAGGCAGTGTATGGTAAGAGGCATGAAGGAAAGAGCAGTGGTGCAGCTTCTGGCAGCAGCTCGTGAAGAGCTTGTCACCTTCCTTTCTCTGTGTCTGTGTCAGTGCCCTGTGCCAGGCCCCGTGTCAGTGCCCTGTGTCAGTGCCCCTGTGTCAGTGCCCCGTGTCAGGCTCAGTGTCAGTGCCCTGTGTCAGTGCCCTGTGCCAGGCCCTGTGTCAGTGCCCCATGTCAGTGCCCCTGTGCCAGGCTCAGTGTCAGTGCCCCTGTGTCAGTGCCCTGTGACACTGCCCTGTGTCAGTGCCCCGTGTCAGTGCCCTGTGCCAGGCCCTGTGCCAGGCCCTGTGTCAGTGCCCCTGTGTCAGTGCCCTGTGTCAGTGCCCTGTGACACTGCCCTGTGTCAGTGCCCCGTGTCAGTGCCCTGTGCCAGGCCCTGTGCCAGGCCCTGTGTCAGTGCCCCTGTGCCAGGCCCTGTGCCAGGCCCTGTGTCAGTGCCCCTGTGTCAGTGCCCCTGTGTCAGTGCCCTGTGTCAGTGCCCCGTGTCAGTGCCCCTGTGTCAGTGCCCCTGTGTCAGTGCCCTGTGTCAGTGCCCCTGTGTCAGTGCCCCTGTGTCAGTGCCCCTGTGTCAGTGCCCTGTGCCAGGCCCTGTGTCAGTGCCCCATGTCAGTGCCCCATGTCAGTGCCCTGTGTCAGTGCCCTGTGTCAGTGCCCTGTGTCAGTGCCCCATGTCAGTGCCCTGTGTCAGTGCCCCGTGCCAGGCCCTGTGTCAGTGCCCTGTGCCAGGCCCTGTGTCAGTGCCCTGTGCCAGGCCCCGTGTCAGTGCCCCATGTCAGTGCCCTGTGTCAGTGCCCTGTGACACTGCCCTGTGTCAGTGCCCTGTGTCAGTGCCCTGTGCCAGGCCCTGTGACACTGCCCTGTGTCAGTGCTCAGTGTCAGTGCCCTGTGTCAGTGCCCTGTGTCAGTGCCCTGTGTCAGTGCCCCTGTGTCAGTGCCCTGTGTCAGTGCCCTGTGCCAGGCCCCGTGTCAGTGCCCTGTGTCAGTGCCCCTGTGACACTGCCCTGTGTCAGTGCCCTGTGTCAGTGCCCTGTGTCAGTGCCCTGTGTCAGTGCCCCTGTGTCAGTGCCCCTGTGTCAGTGCCCCTGTGTCAGTGCCCTGTGTCAGTGCCCCTGTGTCAGTGCCCTGTGTCAGTGCCCCTGTGTCAGTGCCCCCTGTGTCAGGCCCTGTGTCAGTGCCCTGTGACACTGCCCTGTGTCAGTGCCCCTGTGTCAGTGCCCCCGTGTCAGTGCCCCTGTGTCATTGCCCTGTGTCAGTGCCCCTGTGTCAGTGCCCCGTGTCAGTGCCCTGTGTCAGTGCCCCTGTGTCAGTGCCCCGTGTCAGTGCCCTGTGACACTGCCCTGTGTCAGTGCCCTGTGTCAGTGCCCTGTGTCAGTGCCACTGTGTCAGTGCCCCTGTGTCAGTGCCCTGTGCCAGGCCCTGTGTCAGTGCCCTGTGTCAGTGCCCCTGTGTCAGTGCCCCTGTGTCAGGCCCTGTGTCAGTGCCCTGTGTCAGTGCCCCTGTGTCAGTGCCCCTGTGTCAGGCCCTGTGTCAGTGCCCTGTGTCAGTGCCCTGTGACACTGCCCTGTGTCAGTGCCCCTGTGTCAGTGCCCTGTGACACTGCCCTGTGTCAGTGCCCCTGTGTCAGTGCCCTGTGTCAGTGCCCTGTGTCAGTGCCCCTGTGCCAGGCCCTGTGCCAGGCCCTGTGTCAGTGCCCCGGTGCCAGGCCCTGTGTCAGTGCCCCTGTGTCAGTGCCCCTGTGTCAGTGCCCCGTGTCAGTGCCCCCGTGTCAGTGCCCTGTGTCAGTGCCCTGTGTCAGTGCCCTGTGTCAGGCCCTGTGTCAGTGCCCTGTGTCAGGCCCTGTGTCAGTGCCCCTGTGTCAGTGCCCTGTGTCAGTGCCCCTGTGTCAGGCTCAGTGTCAGTGCCCCTGTGTCAGTGCCCTGTGTCATTGCCCGGTGCCAGGCCCTGTGTCAGTGCCCTGTGCCAGGCCCCGTGTCAGTGCCCCTGTGCCAGGCCCTGTGCCAGGGCACTGCTGCTGCTCACACCCCAGGTCACTGGGACTCCTCCCACAGCACTGCAATCCCTGAGGGGCTCAGAGGAAGGTGCAGGTGTGGTGCTCAGGGATGTGGTTCAAGGACAGCCTTGGCAGTCTGGTGTTAAAGGCTGGACTCCATCTTGGTTGTGTTTTCCAGCCTTAATGATTCTCTGATTCCTGTGCCATTTATTGTCTTTTTGGTCCTCCTTAACACAGTGGGTTGAATTTAGCAGGCCTGAGCAGAGCAGCGAGAGGCCAGAGATCTCTGAGATATTTGATTTTCCTTCTCT
This sequence comes from Geothlypis trichas, assembly GCA_009764595.1. NCBI lineage: Eukaryota > Metazoa > Chordata > Aves > Passeriformes > Parulidae > Geothlypis > Geothlypis trichas. The sequence goes on along the minus strand of CM019906.1, from coordinate 114,298 downwards.
GTCAAACAGGAGCAGTACTCTGGAAGTCAGCAGGCTGACCCAGGTTAAAAGCAGTGATTCCTCTCTGTGTCTGTAACCCAGCTCGTGATTCCTTCCAGCTCCATGTGGGCACTTGGCCCCAGGAGAAGGACTGGCAAACCCAGCCAGTATAGTAGTGAGTTACTGGTTAGGAGTCCTGGAAACCTTCTGACTTCAGTAATAGTTGTAGAAGTATCATTAGTTCCTGCTATTCCACTTTGTCCATAACCATGTGAAATGGCTGAGTTTATTGTTAAGGAGTCTCTAATACTGCTAGAAACTCCATTCTGTGCTGAGTCAGGCAGATGTATGTGACTGAAATCTTCAGTAGATCTGGTTTGGATCAGAGGAGGGAGTTTAACAGAGCTGTATCTTCAGTGAGCAGCTGAAAGTGAGGTAAAACAGTCCCTGTGTGGCTGCAGCAGCTTGTGATTTCCAGGGCTGAATGCACAGGGCTGCTCCCGCTGCCGAGAACGCGCGCTCTGCTCTGCTGTTGATTTTTGAATTAAAAATGCAGCTCTGTACACAGTTTACTTTGGTGCTAGAGGGCAGGGAATATAGGTAAGAGCCGTTAATCCCCAGCAGGCTGCTGGGCAGGCCAACAGACACAGATGACAACGTTTAATTGGAAACATGAGCAGTTTAACAGAAAACATATTTGTGATAATTGAGAGAGTAACATCTCCAAAAGGGAAACTCTGCAGAGAGGAACTGGTTCAGAGGAGAAGTGGCCACTGCTAGGTGAGTGTGATTTTTCAAGCTCTCTTTAGGCTTGGAACTGATTTCTTAATAAGAACAAATGGCATTAGAAGGAACTGACTAAAGAATAGATTTGTTTTCTGTGTGGGGGAGGGCTGTACAGTTACTGCCACAAGTTTCTCTTACAGCTGCATTAGGATATGTGCTGGTACTTAGTTTAGGTTCTTTACTAAAGGGTACGATTGGTTTTCTTTTTGTACGTGGAGTTTTCTTGTACCTTTGCATTGTGAAGATATTACCACCCCCACCCCTAATAACTGAAAGGACTTTAGTTTTACTTTTTTCCTTACTCCTGCATTTTTTATGTTTGAGGTTTTTCTAAGAATCGAACTTGGACAGCGAGTATTTTGCCAAAAACAGAGGGAACCCTTAGTTACAAAATAGTGCTGTGTTCTTGCTAATGAAAACGTATTGTGGACTTAATAAGGGAGAGCACATTTCAGAACACATTTTGGTTTGAATTGGAAGAGATTCCTTTTCTTCCTTCTTTTTCTTGAAGCAGCAAGTAAATGTAAATTATACAGTAGGAGCTCATTGCTGCTCTGCTGGGTAGGGAGAGAAAGCTGGCTTTTATTTTGCCTGAGTTTCACTGATATTGAAAATACTGATGTGTCTTTATAATGTTATCAGTGTGAAGTTCTTGCTGTTTCATTACAGAAAGAATCTCACAGCAGCTCCAGTACCAGGTACTACCATGTTGATTTACCGGGCTGTTTTCTGTGCTTTTTTGCAGAGCCTGCAGACAGCACGGCCTCGCAGCCCACAGGAATGAATGAACACGTCCCATCCCCGGCTCCCGGCTGCGGCGCTGCTGCTCCCTGCAGTAACTCCTCGGCCATCCCCCAGCCCAGCTCCGCCGTCAAGCCCTGGCGCAGCAAGTCCCTCAGTGCCAAGCACACGGCCACGGCCTCCATGCTGTCCGTGAAGCAGCCGGCGGAGCCCCCGAAGCCTCCCTCGGAGACGGCCAAAGCGGCTCCCAACAGCCAGAAATCCATGCTGGAAAAACTGAAACTCTTCAACAGCAAGGGCGGCTCCAAAGCAGGAGGCTCCGGCGCGGCGTCGGACTGCCCGGGCTCTCGGGACAACAGCTGTGAGAGGCTGGAGGCGCTCCTGAGCCTCGAGGAGAGCGAGGAGATGGACGGCACCAACCAGAACCTGAACAACCCGGCATCCCTGTCCAGCAGCCCCAAAATCGCACTCAAGGGCATCGCACAAAGGACTTTCAGCCGCGCGCTGACCAATAAGAAAAGTTCTCCAAAGGGTAATGAGAAGGAGAAAGAGAAACAAAAAGAGAAAGAAAAGGAGAAAAGCAAAGACATTACCAAGAGGACATCCATCACCGAGAAGCTGGAGCTGAAGGAGGAACCTAAAGAAGAACAGACAGCACTAACGACAACGGCAGAGATGCCAAAAAAGTCCTCCAAGATCGCGAGCTTTATCCCTAAAGGAGGGAAGCTGAACAGTGCCAAGAAGGAGGCCTCTGCCCCTTCGCACAGCGGAATACCAAAACCAGGAATGAAGAACAGCGCGGGGAAATGCTCAGGTGCCCCCGCTCCTGCCAAGGAGGGCGAGAGGAGCCGGGGCGGCAAAGGCAGCTCGGGGCTGTCCCATCACAAGTCCCAGCTGGACGGCCGCCACTCCAGCTCCTCCTCCAGCCTGGCTTCCTCCGAGGGCAGGGCCGCGGGGGCCCTGCCGGGCAGCAGCAGCAGCGGCCAGGCCGCGCACGGGCCCGCGGCGGGCACGCACACCTCGGGCAGCCACGGCGCCAGCGTGCAGCTACCTCAGCCCCAGCCCCAGCACAGCCACCCCAACACCGCCACCGTGGCGCCCTTCATGTACAGGTACGGCGCCACGGCCCTCGGGCACGCTGCTTCCCCGGGGCTCTGGGGCTCTGTGAACCTCACAGACAGAGAACAGTTCCTGTGTCACTGCCGTGCCCGTGTGTGTGCCACAGCACCGTGCAGTGTGGGCATTGCTCACCCACAGCAGTGGGGTTTGGTTCCCTTGGCCTGTCAGGGCCAGGTGTGTGTGTGTGTGTGTGTGTGGGGACTGGGGGTGACAGCCACGAGATTCTGGGCACTGTGAGCAGGTGAGGCTGGGCAGATTCAGCTTAGAGGTACTGTAGTGTAGTGCAATATAGCATTATATAGAGTGATATAGAGTATTACATATGGTATTATATAAATACAATAAATAGAATATATTTATATTTTATATAAATATAATACTATATTTGTAAAACAGTATTAGAAAGTATTTATAATACTATATTACTCCATTATATAGAGTAATATAGTATAATAAAGTCATTAATTAGCCTTCTGAAAGAATGATTATTTAGCCTGCAGTGCAGGTGTGTGCAGGGTTGTGTACTTGGCAGATTCAGCTTAGCTATAATGTAATATAGTATAGAGCAAAGTAATTAATTAGCCTTCTGATAAAGTGATTATTTAGCCTGCAGTGCAGGTGTGTGCAGGGTTGTATGCTTGGCAGATTCAGCTTAGCTATAATGTAATAAAGTGTAATATAGTATAGAATAATACAGTGTGATAAAGTAATTAATTAGCTTTCTGATGAGCTGGAGTCCTCCTCACCATCCCTCCTTGGTCAGGGCCCTCAGCACAGTGGCACAGGACACATCCCTGGGGCTGCAGGGCTGGGGTGCCCAGGAGGGGCATTCTGGGCCCTTCCAGGGGGTAGGAGCAGCAAGGGAGATGCCACATCATGGAGACTCCAGGGAAATGCTTGGAGACTCCAGGGAAATGCCACATCATGGAGACTCTAGGGAAATGCTTGGAGACTCTAGGGAAATGCCACATCATGGAGACTCTAGGGAAATGCCACATCATGGAGACTCTAGGGAAATGCTTGGAGACTCTAGGGAAATGCCACATCATGGAGACTCTAGGGAAATGCCACATCATGGAGACTCTAGGGAGATGCCACATCATGGAGACTCTAGGGAAATGCCACATCATGGAGACTCTAGGGAAATGCCACATCATGGAGACTCTAGGGAAATGCCACATCATGGAGACTCCAGGGAAATGCCACATCATGGGGACTCTAGGGAGATGCCACATCATGGGGACTCTAGGGAAATGCCACATCATGGAGACTCTAGGGAAATGCTTGGAGACTCTAGGGAAATGTCACACCATGGAGACTCTAGGGAAATGCCACATCATGGAGACTCTAGGGAAATGCCACATCATGGAGACTCTAGGGAAATGTCACATCATGGAGACTCTCTTGGTTCAAAAGGGTGGGCAATTCATGCATTGTCACAAAAACTGATAGCTCCAGACTTTGTCAGCTTTGTTCATGTCTGAAGGATTGTATAGATATAATTGAACTTCATATAACTCAGCTGGCCTGTAGGATTAAGGATGGCAAACCAGATGTATTTATATGAGAATAAATGATTTATTTTGATAATGATTAGACTAATAGTAAGTAATCAGAATTATTTACTACACAGTATGGGCAGCCATGACTACTAGTATAGTATAATTCACTATTTTTGAGTCAATGTCAAAGGGATGATGTTGAAGTTACATTCAAAGCAATTATTCAGTAGAGATTGTGTTTTTCACCCTTACCAATGTGGGCACATCTCTCTTGCTCACCCTGCAGGATGGCCCTGCTGCAGGAGGACTCCAAGGAGGGTGTGTGAGAAGACCTTGCCATTCAAGAGTGGGATTGGGCTGTTGTGGTGCCCAGTGCCATCAGTGCTGTGTGCTGGCCAGCTGTGCCAGCCCAGATCCCCAGTGAGCAGTGGTGGCACTGCTGGTCCCTTTCTCAGGTGCTTTACCAGGTCTGCCCATGTTCCCCTCCCTGTGGGGAGGCTGAACTGTGCCCCCAGTGAGCCAGGCTGGTCTCAGCCTTGTTCAGCAGCAGCAGCAGCCAGAGCCCCTCTCCTTCTGCCCAGACAGCTCTGTCAGCTGGGCACTGTTCAGGGCTCTTACCCCACTCCAGGCACAGATCCTGCTGCAGAGACAGGTGAAATTAAGAGCATTGCAATAGGAGTTCCCCACTGTGTCTTTATTTTTCACAACAGCACTTCTCCTTGGGGCAGGAGAGCTCCCAGCTGCCTGTTGGTGTGGCTCTGTGAGCACAGCACAGCACAACTTGTGCACTGAAATGAGTCACAATGTCTTACTCAAATCTGACAGCAGATCCTTACATCACCTTTCATTGCCTGGCAGCCATAATATCAGACAGTAAATTGGAGCTTGAAGTTGGTTTTGCCCAGTAATTTCTCTTAAAATGGAAGTGATGTTGAAGAGAACCTAGCAGGAGTGTAACATGACATCACATGCTTTATCTTCATGCAATACAGACTTTACTGGAGAGGATCAGGTTAGCTACAGCAACTGATGCTATTGATAATTCAGGTGCATCTGGAAATCCACGTGTTTTAAGACTCCCTCTGATGAGCTGTGAAGCCTATCTTCGACTATGAATTTTTTATTTTTTCCAGCTGAGTGCTTGTTTCCATTTCTAGGAGATAATTCAGCATGGGACTGATGAATTATGTAGAGGCAGTGTGCTGGTGTGTTCTGGGGAGCAGGAGAGGGGCTGAGGGCAGGTGCACTCGTGTTGTCCTGGAGGTGTTTGGATGGAGAGGGCTGCACAGCCCTGTGTTGTTGTGCTTTCCAGGTCCCAGACAGACACTGAGGGGAACGTGACAGCCGAGGCCAGCACGGGAGGGCTCAGCATGGATTCTGCTCTTTATGTCAAAAGTGCCCAGCCTGCCCTGGAGGAGCTCTCAGGTAAGTCCTGCAGCGTGGCCCAGCACTGACTGCTCTGCTTAAACAAGAATGGGCTGGGGCAGGCTGATTTTATTGCTGCTGCTTTTGCTCACAGTAACTCTGTTCTGTCACTCTTCAGCAGTGAGCTGGGTGTCATACTTTGAACTCCAGATGCACAGGTTCAGCACAGGTGTGCTCCCCAAATTTCTTTGGGGATCACCAGGAATTCTGCCTGCTATGTGAGATGTGCAGCATTTCTTAGGACTAATCTACTATAAGGATCCTAAGCATTGTTTAGTTTTAAAAACTTCATTTCAGAGCTTACAGAACAGACTGTGTTCATTTCCTTGATGTTTTGGTTTGGAGTAATCTTCCTATCACACACATGAATTTGATCAATTTGAGAAACAAGCTTTGCACCAATAGGGCACCAAAATCCAACTAGACTCTGTTGTGTCCAGCATGCAGAGGCTGGCTGTGGCTACAATATGAGTAGTCTAAATTAGAAAGTATCTGGTGTATGTATCTAGAATTCCTGCTACTCTAAGTATATGCTAGTTAGACAAATAAATTAAGTTCACCAATATAACAAAGTGATTTTCAGCAGCCACATTTGGTTGGAATATACTAGATTCTACTAATGTGGTCTAAAATGTGTTTTTAAAGTCACAGTCTGATCTCTCCTGTCCCCATTTCAGCACAGTCTGTGACTTTGCTTGCTGTGTGCTATTGCAGGATCTCTCATCTGTAGAATCTCTCAGGTGTTTTTTCCATACTTAGAGTTGGTGTCCCCCAGTTTAATGTGGGGTTTGAAACCAAATGCCCTCCTTGGAAAAGTGATGTGGCTGAAAGTGTCACAGTGAGATTGATTTCATGCTGCACTGCATATTCTGTCAGTGCCACCTGTGTGCTGATGGCAAAGGTGAGGGGCAGTCACTGGAGGAGAAGGGCTGCAGGAGTGCCCAGGTGAACCTGTCTGTGTGTACAGTTTACACAGGGGTGCATTAAGTACAGAAAAGGCACAAGGGGTCAAATCCCTGACAACATTTTTGGGTTCATCTTTAAATATGAGAGTTGCAAGTAAGAAACACAATGTCCAGCTGCTTAAACTTTTTCAGCATTACCTCCTAATCATCATCTTGGCTGGGCTGGATGTGTTTCAGCCTGCAAACTGAGAAGTGTTTCTAGATCACAAAAGGTGTTCAGTCTTTAATGACAGATGTTTTGTAAGTGCAAACCATTGCTCACTGGAATATGTAAGTTTTGGGATGCAGAGGCAGAAGACAGCTGAAGAGCTCAGCAGGGCAGATGCAAAGCCCAGCTGTGCACAGCCAGAGCAGACAGCAGCATCCATGGAGGGGCCTTGGGGAAACAGCAAACTGAGCAACAGTCCCTCAGCCCAAATGAATGACAGGAATAAGGCACAGATAGCTGCCCTCCCTGCACAGCAGCTGTTGATGCTGCTGATTTAAAAGCACCAAACAGAGAGCATAAGTGGGGGAAATGGAAGCAGAATTGTTTAAGGATGCTGGCTCCTTGTGAGGAGCTAAGTGATTTCAGAATTGGGCTTTAGGGGCCAAGTGTCCAATATCTGTCTCCAAAGTATTCACTTTCCATTGAAGGAGTGCAATGTCATTGAAGTGAGAATTTGGTATCAATTTAGGCATAAGAGTGATCTCAGTAGAAATTGCTTTGGTTTGTCTCCTGTGTGTTTTCCTCAGAAGTTTCCTACCATTTGCCTTCACATATGTGAGAAATGGTCTGTAAAAGAGCACGCTGACATTTGTTAAGCTAAAGGCCTATAAATATTTTATGGTTTTTACTACAAAAATTTGTAGATCCATGAGTGTAGAAAATGTTTTCTGTCCCAGAGACCCACTGGCTGAAGTAATGAGTCTTGTTAGGTGGATGCTCTCAGTCCAGCCAGACCATAATTGTTTGACCCTCGAGGAGGTGCTTTCCCAGGGAGCAGAGGCTGATTCAATGAAAGATGCTCACACAGGCACAAAGCACTTTGGTCAGTAGTTTGTAGCACTGCTGCTTTGCAGGCAGGAGTGTGTGAGTGGGTTTTTCTGTGCCATCTTTTAGAAACATGAAATTTAAAGCAGAGAATGTAGAAAGTTCCAACAACAGCTTTTTTTATCTGGCTCTTCACATTTGTGATGTGAGTAATATACAGATATCCATCTAAACTAGCAACTGTGGTTGCCCAGCATCCTAGCAGCTCAGAAATGCATCACATGTCCAGAGAAGGCTGATACAAAATGTGCAAAGTTTTACATTTACTGTAGTATTTTCTTTAGTCGTGAGTTGTAAACCCTTTAGAATGAAATCATTTCCTTCTGTGCCCAACAGAAGCTTTGTGACAGTTTTTTGGAGGTTTACTGTTCCAGCTTTCAGCTCACAAAGAACAGGCTGGCACTGCTAGAAATTCCCTTCTCTGTAGCCTCTTAGAGGATTTAACTCTGTGAAGCTCAGCTGAGGTTGCGGCCAAAGCATTTCTGAATTGACAGCTGAGAGCACGAAGATAAATCATGCTGAAGCGCTAATTAAATTATTAATTGGATAAAATGAAATTATGCTGAAACAGTAGGAAGACTTTTATTTTTTGTGTACATAAACTCTACTTTTAAGGAGCAGGACGTGAGTGTGTTTTAGAACAAAGCATTTAAAGAACAGGATTTCTAAATGCCATGAAAACTAAGTCACCCCCCAACTCTGTGTCATGTAGCCCAGGTTAGGAACAGTAGCTGTGTTACGTTGACAAGAAAACCTTTTGTTCTTTGACCTGAAGCATCACTCAGCATGGAGCAGCCACCCAGTCAGCACAGTTGAGTTTGTGGAAAGCTGTTAGTGGAGGACACAGAAGATGCAGTGAAACACAGCACTGGAGAGATTGCCTGTGTCAGGTTCATGTTAATTGCATCAAGACAGGAGATGGAAAGGGTGGTGTTGGTGCAGTGTGTGCTCTAATGAGGTTGAAAGCCAACCAGAATCTGAGCTGGGTCAGCAGCACCTCAAAGGCAGCAGTGAGGGTGACCCTGCAGGGCTCGGGGCAGTCAGGCTGTGAGGAGGGCAGGTGCCTGCCAGGGGCACTGGGGTCCCAGTCCCCACCAGCTCACAAAGCCAGAGCAGAGTGCATTGGAGCAGGCATGGCAGCAGCTCAGCTCTGTGTGTCCCTGCCCAGGGGAGGACCCCGAGGCGCGGCGCCTGCGCACGGTGAAGAACATCGCGGACCTGCGGCAGAACCTGGAGGAGACCATGTCCAGCCTGCGGGGCACCCAGCTCACCCACAGGTAAGGGCACCCCTGGGAACCCTCCTGCGGGGCACCCAGCTCACCCACAGGTAAGGGCACCCCTAGGAACCCTCCTGCAGCTCCTGCGGGGCACCCAGCTCACCCACAGGTAGGGGCACCCCTGGGAACCCTCCTGCAGGGCACCCAGCTCACCCACAGGTAGGGGCACCCCTGGGAACCCTCCTGCGGGGCACCCAGCTCACCCACAGGTAAGGGCACCCCTGGGAACCCTCCTGCAGGGCACCCAGCTCACCCACAGGTAGGGGCACCCCTCCTGCGGGGCACCCAGCTCACCCACAGGTAAGGGCACCCCTCCTGCGGGGCACCCAGCTCACCCACAGGTAGGGGCACCCCTGGGAACCCTCCTGCAGCTCCTGCGGGGCACCCAGCTCACCCACAGGTAGGGGCACCCCTGGGAACCCTCCTGTGGGGCACCCAGCTCACCCACAGGTAAGGGCACCCCTGGGAACCCTCCTGCAGCTCCTGCGGGGCACCCAGCTCACCCACAGGTAGGGGCACCCCTGGGAACCCTCCTGTGGGGCACCCAGCTCACCCACAGGTAAGGGCACCCCTGGGAACCCTCCTGCAGCTCCTGCGGGGCACCCAGCTCACCCACAGGTAAGGGCACCCTGGGGGAGCCTCCTGCAGCTCCTGCGGGGCTGGGCTCAGGCTCAGGCTCAGGCAGCACTGGCACAACAGCAGGGCTGGGCTCAGGCAGCACTGGCACAACAGCAGGACTCGGGCTCAGGCTCAGGCTGCACTGGCACAACAGCAGGACTGGGCTCAGGCTCAGGCAGCACTGACACAACAGCAGGACTGGGCTCAGGCTCAGGCTGCACTGACACAACAGCAGGGCTGGGCTCAGGCTCAGGCAGCACTGACACAACAGCAGGACTTGGGCTCAGGCTCAGGCAGCACTGGCACAACAGCAGGACTGGGCTCAGGCTCAGGCAGCACTGACACAACAGCAGGACTTGGGCTCAGGCTCAGGCAGCACTGGCACAACAGCAGGACTCGGGCTCAGGCTCAGGCAGCACTGACACAACAGCAGGACTGGGCTCAGGCAGCACTGACACCACAGCAGGACTCGGGCTCAGGCTCAGGCAGCACAGACACAACAGCAGGACTTGGGCTCAGGCTCAGGCAGCACAGACACAACAGCAGGACTGGGCTCAGGCTCAGGCAGCACTGACACAACAGCAGGACTCGGGCTCAGGCAGCACAGACACAACAGCAGGGCTGGGCTCAGGCAGCACTGACACAACAGCAGGACTCGGGCTCAGGCAGCACTGACACAACAGCAGGACTCGGGCTCAGGCTCAGGCAGCACTGGCACAACAGCAGGACTGGGCTCAGGCTCAGGCAGCACTGGCACAACAGCAGGGCTGGGCTCAGGCTCAGGCAGCACTGACACAACAGCAGGACTCGGGCTCAGGCAGCACTGGCACAACAGCAGGACTGGGCTCAGGTGCACCAAGGGAAGGAGGGGTTGGCATTGGGGAAAGGCTGGGCACAGAAAGGGTGATCAGGTACTGCAGTGGGTCTGTTTACACAGCTGCACGTGGCACTGGGTGGCAGGGCTCAGTTGAGGTGGTAGCACATGGGCTGGACTCACTCATCTTGGAGGTCTCTTCCAGCCCAGCTCCTACTTCACATCTCTTACACCCAGCCTGCATCCTTAGAAAAATTATTACACTGACAGTGGGAGATCCTGATCTTCTAATGTTTGTCTTCAATGCACAGAATTTGAATAGTGCTTGCTAGTCACTGAGATGTATCCAGAGGAATTGAAGTGATGGGACGGGTGTGAATTGACTCAAAGGTCAAGAATAATCACTGCCTGTTGAATATGTGAGGTGATGTTTGAATATAAGTTTCAGTTTAAAATGTTTCTTTTTACTGTTGAGTAACGTCAGTGCATTACACTTCTCTCCCCCTGTGTGTAATATTTTGTTTAAATAAGAGGTGAACTGTGCTTGACCTGTATTATCAAGTGCATAACTTAAATTCCTGACCAAACTTGAGGCAAACAAGTTCTTCTAATATTGTTACTCATCCCCTGAATGTAACTCCTTTTTTTTCATTTGTAAAGCAGCATTTGGAAATCTTCGGCAATATTTAAAATATGCTGAAAATAAACAAACATTACTATTACATTTAAACATTATGTGAATTAGATCTCTGCAGTTATGGAGAATAAGCTTTTTTTTAATGTTTGGCCCTTAGTGAGGTCGGGGTCCTACCCAACACTTGGTGCCATATGTACCCCAGCCCTACAGGAGTTTTCTTGGGGAACAGTTTTGTCTTTGTGTCTGAAACTGAAGCAGAGCTTGCAAAGATCAACTCCCAAAGCTGTTTTTCTTTGCAAATTTCAATTAATGTGACAGCTCTTCGTGGTTTAATTACTTCAACCAGAGAATACAGAGGTTTTTGCTTATATGTAACATCAGGAATGGTACAATGCTGTTTATTTTTACTAATATCCACAATAAGTAAAAAAAAGTGGCACTTAGTTGAGCAGGAAAGGAAAAGAGGAGCTCATGAGGGTAAGTGAAGTTGCAGCTATGGATTAGCCTCAAATAAATTCACTACATTTCAGCTAGGAGTATTTAGGGTGTAGTCTTGCAATCTGTACACATCCCCTGAAAACTCATGGTGTAGTCCCATTTTTAGGGTTTCATATATAAATATTACCAATATGTAAAGAATATATATGACTCATGAATATATGAGTCATTTATTGTTTTTTCTGGTTTTGGTTTGACATCTTCAAAGCCATTCATAGTTCACTATTGATTTGTTAATATACAAAATATATCCTGAAGAGAAAAAAATTGACCTTTCATCTTACTTTTTTCATTTACTCCTCTTCATCTTGGAGGAATGGCTTCCATTTGGTGCTGGACACATCTCCAGAGCTAAAATTATCATGAGTGCAGACATTGAAAGGAAATATATCAGAAAAATAGAACTTCAGCAGGTTTTCCTTTAGCAGCTTATTATCCCACTCCCCTGCCTAGACTGGCAAAACCATAGTGAAATGGAGTTGTGTGCTTGAAGATGAGAAAGTTCCACTTTGATACTGTGGATAATCCATTAGAAAGTCCTGCTTTAGTTTTCTGACATACATGTAGAGCACCTGGTTGCCTACAAGAGTCTCTAGGATCACTGGGGAAGGTGTGAATGAACATGAGCAGAACAGGTGGTGCAGTGTCAGTTTTTGTGCTGTTGAAGGACCTGAACATGAGCAGAACAGCTCTCCCCAGGTGGTGCAGTGTCAGTTTTTGTGAAGGACCTGAACATGAGCAGAACAGCTCTCCCCAGGTGGTGCAGTGTCAGTTTTTGTGCTGTTGAAGGATCAGAACACGAACAGAACAGCTCTCCCCAGGTGGTGCAGTGTCAGTTTTTGTGAAGGACCTGAACGTGAGCAGAACAGCTCTCCCCAGGTGGTGCAGTGTCAGTTTTTGTGCTGTTGAAGGACCTGAACATGAGCAGAACAGCTCTCCCCAGGTGGTGCAGTGTCAGTTTTTGTGAAGGACCTGCACATGAGCAGAACAGCTCTCCCCAGGTGGTGCAGTGTCAGTTTTTGTGAAGGACCTGCACATGAGCAGAACAGCTCTCCCCAGGTGGTGCAGTGTCAGTTTTTGTGCTGTTGAGGGACCTGCACGTGAGCAGAACAGCTCTCCCCAGGTGGTGCAGTGTCAGTTTTTGTGAAGGACCTGAACATGAGCAGAACAGCTCTCCCCAGGCGGTGCAGTGTCAGTTTTTGTGCTGTTGAAGGATCTGAACATGAGCAGAACAGCTCTCCCCAGGTGGTGCAGTGTCAGTTTTTGTGCTGTTGAAGGACCTGAAACATGAGCAGAACAGCTCTCCCCAGGTGGTGCAGTGTCAGTTTTTGTGCTGTTGAAGGATCTGAACATGAGCAGAACAGCTCTCCCCAGGTGGTGCAGTGTCAGTTTTTGTGAAGGACCTGAACATGAGCAGAACAGCTCTCCCCAGGTGGTGCAGTGTCAGTTTTTGTGCTGTTGAAGGATCTGAACATGAGCAGAACAGCTCTCCCCAGGTGGTGCAGTGTCAGTTTTTGTGAAGGACCTGAACATGAGCAGAACAGCTCTCCCCAGGTGGTGCAGTGTCAGTTTTTGTGCTGTTGGACCTGCACATGAGCAGAACAGCTCTCCCCAGGCGGTGCAGTGTCAGTTTTTGTGAAGGACCTGAACATGAGCAGAACAGCTCTCCCCAGGTGGTGCAGTGTCAGTTTTTGTGCTGTTGAAGGACCTGCACATGAGCAGAACAGCTCTCCCCAGGTGGTGCAGTGTCAGTTTTCGTGCTGTTGAAGGATTTGAACATGAGCAGAACAGCTCTCCCCAGGTGGTGCAGTGTCAGTTTTTGTGAAGGACCTGAACGTGAACAGAACAGCTCTCCCCAGGTGGTGCAGTGTCAGTTTTTGTGCTGTTGAAGGACCTGAACGTGAGCAGAACAGCTCTCCCCAGGTGGTGCAGTGTCAGTTTTTGTGCTGTTGAGGGACCTGAACGTGAGCAGAACAGCTCTCCCCAGGTGGTGCAGTGTCAGTTTTTGTGAAGGACCTGAACGTGAGCAGAACAGCTCTCCCCAGGTGGTGCAGTGTCAGTTTTCGTGCTGTTGAATGATCAGAACATGAGCAGAACAGCTCTCCCCAGGTGGTGCAGTGTCAGTTTTCGTGCTGTCACACACGGTCAGTGGCCTGGTGGGTGTTGAGGCCCTGGCAGCCCCTGAAGGCTCCCACAGGGTTCCGTGTCACAGCCACACTGATCCGGTGCCCCTGAGGCCTTGGCCTGGCTGCCTGGAACAAGGCTGGACGAGATTCAGGAGTGCAGTGGTGTTTATCAAAGGCCTTCAACAGGCACCCTTGGGCACTCAGAAGCCTTCCAGAGGCTGCACCCACGATGGACCATGGCCATGAGTTCTCAGGCAGTTATTAGTTTGGTCCATTTACATACTGGTGGTTAATGCTGCAGTTACAGCAGCAGGTAATGAAGTCACAGTCCCTCCGTTTGCTCCCCCTCAGTTCACCTTTGTTTATACTTCTCGGGGCCTGAGGCTGTGAGGGGTCTTTGAATTTCGGGTCTAGAGGGATCTTTTTGCCCACCTCAGAGGCACCTCTGGGTAGCTGGGTGCTGCAGCTGGACACTTGGAGACGGGTCCAGGCCTGCAGGAGCTCAGGTTTCCCTCTGTGGAGAAGCTTTGAGGCGATGGTGAAGGGAAGGAGTCGGTTCTGGTGCAGGGTTTGGATCCAGAGCTTTATTCTGGCCCACAGGCCTCTGAGTGCAGCAGCAGCTCCAGCAGAACCAAGAACTGTGTGGTTGCTGTTCCTCTGAACCCCGGGGACAGGGGCAGGGAAGGGGCTGGGAGCCACCAGCAGGTAAGGGGGTGGAAGCGTCATGAGGGGACAGATACCACCGGCATGGCCCAGTGTCCCCAGGGGTGAACGGCATCATTTCAACTCTGCCGGTCACTCCACGCCCCTCTGGAATGGCGGGACTGACAGACAGCACTCACAGGGGAGGGGGAAGGACAGGGGGCTGACACGCCTGGGGAGGAAATCCTCAGGGAGAACCCCGAGGTGTGTGAGGCAAACCCTGAAATGGCAGCGCAACATCTCCCCTTGTTTTGTTTCAAATGAAGAGGACTGGGTTTGGGGTGCAGCAAACCACAGCTGGGAAATTGGTTCCTCCTTTTCAGGAGGGGTCAGTGTTTTCTACTGAGGCTTCCATGTCACCCCCTGGAGCACTAAGGGCTTCCAAATGGCAGACCTCAGGAGGGGAAGATGAGCTTGAAGCTCGCTTGTAAGCCATGGGCTTGATTAGGCCAAAAGCAATGCTAACAACTACAATAACTAGAATAAACAATACCAGAATTGGACCAAAAGGTGAAGTCAGACAACTAACACTTTATATGGAGTTCAGAGTGGAAACGTTTAAAAGCTAAGTGATTTATCCTCCTCTCTCCCTTCTAGCACCCTGGAGACCACGTTTGACACCAACGTCACCACGGAGATCAGCGGCCGCAGCATCCTCAGCCTGGCGGGGCGGCCCACGCCGCTGTCCTGGCGGCTGGGCCAGTCCAGCCCGCGCCTGCAGGCGGGGGACGCGCCGTCCCCGGGCAGCGCCTACCTGCCGTCCCCGGGCAGCGCTTACCTGCCGTCCCCGGGCAGCGCCTACCTGCCCTCCACGGGCAATGCCTACCTGCCGTCCCCGGGCAATGCCTACCTGCCATCCTCGGGCAGCGCCTACCTGCAATCCCCGGGCAGCGCCTACCTGCAATCCCCGGGCAGCGCCTACGTGCCGTCCCCGGGCAGCGCGTACCCGCCGCGGGGCAGCGCCGGCCGCTTGGGCAGCGCCGAGCCGGGCCCCGCGCGGTTCCTGTACCCGGCGGCGCTGCGGCGGCAGCTGGGCCCGCGCGGCAGCGCCCTCTGCCACGTGGACATGGCGGACAAGGCCGGCGGCGACATCGAGCTCGAGGGCATCGCCATGGACGCGGCCGGCTACATGAGCGACGGCGACGTGCTGGGCAAGAACATCCGGGCCGACGACATCACCAGCGGGTGAGTCCGAGCTTCTCATGTCTCTTGGGCCCCGTGTGTGTGTGTGTGTGTGTTCCGAACAGTCCCTTCGCCGCCGCTCCCTCGGGTTTCCTCTCCTTTGTCCCCGTGTGTGTGTGTGTGTGTGGTGTGTGTGTGTGTGTGTGTGTGTGTGTGTGTGTGTGTGTGTGTGTGTTCTGAGCAGTCCCTTTGCCGCCGCTCCCTCGGGTTTCTCCTCCTTTGTCCCTCTGTGTGTTCTGAGCAGTCCCTTTGCCGCCGCTCCCTCGGGTTTCCTCTCCTCTGTCCCTCTGTGTGTTCTGAGCAGTCCCTTTGCCGCCGCCCCCTCGGGTTTCCTCTCCTCTGTCCCTCTGTGTGTTCCGAACAGTCCCTTCGCCGCCGCTCCCTCGGGTTTCCTCTCCTTTGTCCCTCTGTGTGTTCTGAGCAGTCCCTTCGCCGCTGCTCCCTCGCGTTTCTCCTCTGTCCCTCTGTGTGTTCTGAGCAGTCCCTTCGCCACCGCTCCCTCGGGTTTCTCCTCTGTCCCTCTGTGTGTTCTGAGCAGTCCCTTCGCCGCTGCTCCCTCGGGTTTCCTCTCCTTTGTCCCCGTGTGTGTTCTGAGCAGTCCCTTCGCCGCTGCTCCCTCGGGTTTCCTCTCCTTTGTCCCTCTGTGTGTTCTGAGCAGTCCCTTCGCCGCCGCTCCCTCGGGTTTCCTCTCTTGGGAAGATGAGGAGCCTCGGAGAAAATATTATCTCATAATATATATATTATCTCACTTGCTTAATATTATATAATACTAAAATTTGTTTAACATTATATAATGATATTATCTATTATATTGATAGATATATAATAGATATATCTCTATGTATTTTATAAGAATAGTATCTATAAAATTTCCTTAATATTCTATAATAATATTCTCTCATTTGCTTCTCCTGTGTTTGCTGCTTTGGGATGGGTCTGGAGCTCGTTTAGCAGCAGGTGCATGTTTGATTGGTTCCATGTGAATCCTTTCACTCAATGACCAGTCACCCCAATCACCATCAGCTGTGTTGGACTCTGAGAGTCAGTCTCGAGTTTTTCATTATCATTCTTGTTAAGCCTTCTGTCTGTATCCTTCTCTCTTTCTTTAGTATAGTTTTAGTATAGCATTCTTTAATATAAGTACATAAAATTCATCAGCCTTCTGAGGACATGGAGTCAGAGTCTCATCTCTCACCTTGTCCTGGGGATCTCAGCAAATTCATCAACTCTTTGTTCTGTTTATAGCCCTGTATTTCCATGATTATTTCAAGGAATGAAAGCCAACACCAAAGATCTTCTGCTCATTTAATGGGCCTTTGGAGAGACAGCCCTTTATCTCGGAGGGATTTGAACAAAATTCAGTTTGTTAAGCCCATGTTCAGGAAGTGTCCCTGCACGTGAGGGTGTTCAGGCTTGTGCTGAAATGTTTCCAGAGCCGAGACTGCCGAGGTTGCAGCGTGGGTTGGTGCCCAGGAGATGGAGGGAGTGAGGCTCATTGTGGAGGGAGTGAGGCTCATTGAGGAGGGAATGAGGCTCACTGAGGAGGGAATCAGGCTCACTGAGGAGGGAGTGAGGCTCACTGAGGAGGGAGTGAGGCTCACTGAGGAGGGAGTGAGGCTCACTGAGGAGGGAGTGAGGCTCACTGAGGAGGGAGTGAGGCTCATTGTGGAGGGAGTGAGGCTCATTGTGGAGGGAGTGAGGCTCATTGTGGAGGGAGTGAGGCTCACTGAGGAGGGAGTGAGGCTCATTGTGGAGGGAGTGAGGCTCACTGAGGAGGGAGTGAGGCTCACTGAGGAGGGAGTGAGGCTCATGGTGGAGGGAGTGAGGCTCATTGAGGAGGGAGTGAGGCTCACTGTGGAGGGAGTGAGGCTCATTGAGGAGGGAATCAGGCTCATTGAGGAGGGAGTGAGGCTCATTCTGTGCCTGCCTGAGCTCTGCTGCTGCCTCACCCTGACAGGCTGTTGCTGGAAGGAAATGAGTTTGCATCTCTGTGCTGGGTAAAACAGGAGTAGGAGCAAGAAAACGTTTCAAGAACAAGTCAATGTGCAGAAATATGAAGTGATGGACAATGTTCAACAAGGTTTTACATCAGCGTTTTATCTCTGCCTTGAGTGGAAAAAGCATTTGTTCTTTGCTCCAAAGTCAGTTTTCTATTCGTCTGCTTTCAGTTCCTGCTATAAAAGTAATTTTTTCTTAGCTCAAGTACGTTAGCATTGGATTGATGTTTAAAATTGTCTTAGAGATTAAATGGTTTGGTGTTTTGTTTGTTTTTCTTGTTTGGTTTGGTGGAGTTTTTTGTTTGTTTCTTTGTTTCTGTGGGGTTTGTTTTTGGGCTTTGTTGGTTGGTTGGTGGTTTGGTTTAGGTTTTTTTGTGGCAGTCCTGTCTGACCATCTTGCATCTCTTGCTTTTTTGTAATTTTTTTTTATTAGTGACATTTCTAGTTAAAGCTGTTTGCTTTTTTAAAAGATATCATGTCTCTTACTGGAATCCAGCTGCTGCCTTGTGATTAACTTAACCAGTTCAGTTACACCATCTGGGAGCCTCATTTAATTCTGCCTGTTATGAATATTTGGATATTTTCACACTTTTTGAGAGGTCAGACACCTTCTTTATATGCCTTATTAGGGAAAGCTTCATAGTAAAGTAGCTGATGCAGAAATCAGTGTGAAATTCTGTTTCAGATAAAACACCAGTAGCTGTTGCTGCATTAATAATGCATCACATCTCTAAAGCACCTTGTGTTTTCCTCATGTACATCAACTTACACCTGGATTTTGTAATGTTTTTAGTAGGAGCAATTACTGCTTTTCCCCTGGACGATGAATTCTGTTTAAATTTGTGGCTGTAGGTTTGGTCTGGCAGCAAGGAAAGCACATTCTGAGTAGCACTGTGGCTTTCATAAAACACCGTGAGTGGCAGCTGAGAATTCCCCTGGCAGAACTGTGTCAGCTCAGACTTGTGCTGCCCAGACAGGAGCCCCAGTCTTTGCAGACCTTTGCTTAGTGTGTGAAATTCAGAGTGCAGGTTGAGGAAAAGGAAAGAAGGAGAAAAGCTGTCAAGTTTATGAATGGTTTGGGCAGAGAAAGCTGCACCTTGGCTCATCTCCGTGTGTCTTTTCCTTTTCTGTGTCTGGGCATCCTGCAGGGCAGAAACTGGGAGTCCCCATAGTCTGGAAGTGCAGGAGTGGTGTTGAGATTGTGGGCAGGAAGATGGTTGTGCCAGTGGGTACCTGTGTCACCAAAGCAGTGAGTTACACACCCAGAGTGATGAGCACAGCACAAGAGTCACACTGTGCCCTGCTCACCCTGGCCTTCAGTGCTGGGGTGTCTTTACCTGAGTGTCACCAGTTTTTAAAGGAGTGAGATACTTGTCACTTTTTACTCATGCTGATAAATGAGATCTCAGTTTAAGGTTCTTGGGACAAGAAGTGCATACGAGTAAGTTTTTCCACATCTTTTGCCTTTAGCTACAGGAGTCAATTTCCCTAAATAAAAAGTGTGAGTGGATTTGTCAGTTCCTATAGCACTGCTGGAGTCAGTGACTGATTTCTGGTGGGTGTTGTAGGTAAATGCATTGCTGCAAAGATGCAGCTCCATTTGCAGGCTGTGGACAGGGTTTGGAGGGGCAGTTTGGGGTTCCTCCCCTTGCTGCACCGTGGGCATTTGAGGGAGCCTTGCTGCAGGCAGCCCCTCCAGCCTGGGGTTGGTCTGTGGAGGGTGATCCTGTGAGAAGGGAATATTGCAGAATGGCATTGCAATAACAGCATTCCAGTGTTAATGGAGAACAATGAAAAACAAGGTTGTTGCCTTTGGTGGCCCTGGTGACACTGGGTTGCCATCTCCAGCCTGAGCAGATGTTGGGCAGCCTTTGCTGTCAGTTATGTTCCCCAGTGTGTGTTTCATTCACACAGTAAGAAACAATAGGATGGATTGTGGTTTTGTGGGAGAGGAGTGAGGAACTGCTTAGAAATCAGAGAGGTTGCTTGTAGGGAAAGCATCCGAGTGACTTGCTGCAGAACACATCTCCAAGATCAGTGTAGGGCAGACAGGCTCAGCATTTCCAGAAGCCCAGCCACACTGCAGAGCAGCACAAGAGGGTATTTAGAGCATGAATGGCTCTTTATTAGCTGGTGTGTGTTTCACTTTGTCATTTTTCAGAATTGCTACGATCCCGGAGTCTGAAACCTTGGATCTGTGTTTTCATTGGCAAACTGATAGGGAAGGAAGCCAAAATATTTGTTACAGCCAAAATAAATCCAATAGCCAAGAAAAACTCGTGTAGCCCTGTGATCCTGGTGCTTTCTCTGAAAGGCCCTGGGTCATGGGAAGCTTGGTTTGGCCTCCCTTGCTGAGGCAGAGCTCTGGCACTCACCAGGATTGCTTTCCTAGGGCTGAGGAGGAGAGCCTTGGCCAGAGGGACAGAGGACAGCTCTCCAACTGAGCAGTCTCCAGGGGTGGATCAAAGGTAGGAGCTGCCTTTTGGCAGGTTCTAGAACACGAGCCAGTGCTGAAGCAGCAGGGCAGGGTGTGTGGGAGCTGGGCAGGGAGCCCCCAGCCCACCCTTTGGTGGCTGAGCTGGAGCCTCAGAGCCTCCCTGGCAGGGCACCTCAGAGCCCAGAGCTGCCTCCCCTCTCTGCCCCAGGATTGTCCCAGGTGCAGGATCTTCATTCTCATTTCTGTCTTGCATTTGTTCAGAAGGTGTTTGTCCACTTCAGTCTCCCTCTGGCTGCTGACGTACACATTCCTACCTTTTCTTTTTGTCTCCTTAGTCCCAGTTTTCTCTAATGAGATGTAGAGTTAATTTCCTTAATGCAACAGTTGATCCAAAAAAAAAGCCTTTTATAATTATTTTCTTTTCATTTGATTAATCCTCTGTCCCTGGTTTCATCACCTGAAGTGTGCAGCTTTCTTTGCAGAATGAACAGCCTGGATGTACTGATTAGTGCTGGTCACAAGTTTTCTCAGGAAATGGCTTTGGGTCTGCAAACACCCCTTTGTGAAAGTCATTTTTTGCAGAAGCATGGCTGTTCCAGCTGTGTTCTAACAATGGTCAGGGCACTGTGCTGAGATTCTCCTTGCAGCCACCTCCTGTGTGTGCAGTGGTTATTGCTGGGGGATACAGTTTAGTATTTTGTTCATCTCCCCATATTTGATGATTTGGTGGTGATGTATTCCCATCCCACCTCTCTGTTTCCATACCCTCTGAATGTGTTTGCATGCACAGTCCTCTTGTTGTTTATTCCAAGCTCTCTGCCCCTGGGGATGGTGTTACAGGCACGGGAGCAGTTGGGTTTGGAGCACACCTGAAGGATGCCAGCAGGGAGAGCAGGAGAGCAGAGCAGGCTGCTGTGGGCTGGGGCTCAGCCTCTGGCCCTGCTCGGGTCTCAGGCTCACCCAGGAGCACCCTGCCCTTCCTGCCATCACTGCAGAGGAGCTCTGAGGCAGGCTTGCATTTAGGAGTTGGATCTGTTGGGAGGCATCAGAGAGCTGAGGCTGAGGGCTGATTGCACTGAGCCTTGCAGTGTAGTGGCGTTTGTGGGATCCTTGCAGCTGTTGATGGTTCTGTCGTATTTCCAAGTCCATCAGTGGTGTGTTTTCTCTAGATGTCAGGTCACAGGTGGTGTAGCAGCCTCCCCAGGGCTGAGGGCTCACAGGAGGAGGAGGACTCTGCAGTGCTGCTGACAGAGTTTGTTGTTGGTAACAGCAAGGGAGGGAAGCCCTTTCCTTGTGAGCAGGAGAGCTCCTGCTCCAGGTAACCCGTGGCTGCTGGGGATCAGGGGTGCCTGGTCTAATCCTGCTCTGGGTGAGAATTTGGGTGCCTGTGCATTGTTCAGTGCTGTCTCTGGGCTTTTCTGACCTGTATCTTTCCATAGTTACTGCCACTGTATTTTTCTGTGCACTCTGGGTTACAGTGTGTTAGTCATGTACTGGACTCTGCTCTTTAAATGATGTGGTTTTGGTGATAAGCTTTCATCTAAGTGCAGAGGGTGAGTGAAACTGCCTGCCTTTTATGGCTCTAGCACTTCAGCATGTCTAGGACTCATTAGGAGGTTTATGTTATTTTTCTTCTGTGTTTGAGCAGTGTTTATTTGAGCTGCCTTTCATCTTGCTAGGGCTGACTATTTCTACACTGTGATCTTTTCAACATTGCAGAATAGTATCTATATATGGTCAAAGGATAATTAACACCAATAATGAAGGGGTCAAGCAAGCAAACTCAAAAGTTTGACTTTCATGAAGAGGAATAAGGAAACATTAACTTCTGACTTTATAGCAAACGAGGTTGCAACTGAGTTTGGATTTAAAGTCAGAGATGACTTGGTGCTGCAAAAATGAAAAGAAAAAAATTGTGGCAGATGTTTAAAGATGGTGTTCTTATTCCAAGAAGTATACTTGCAGTTCTTTACAGGAGACAGGAGTACAATATTGCACAAGCATATTCAATATTATTAATTTTGTGTAGTGTTTTAAGTGTTCTTAAATATTGCACTCACTTGAGGAGTCATTCTTGTGTCAGCTTCATCAACAGGACAGTGTTTATCATTTGTCTCCAGTGATATTTCAGATCACATGCTCTCACAAACCTTTCTTGCAGTGATTCAGCACAGGAAGACAACATAGGCCTATGAGTTATAACCTCATACATCAGCTTTTTATTTCAGTATAATGGTGAAATACCCACGTTAGGTCATTAGTATTAATCAAGATAGTGAATGCAATGGCTGTGGTGTTTTATTTTTGTTTACTTCTATACACTGACCTGCTGTTAACAATTACCAAAACACCATTTAATGGCAGTTATCCCATTTTGGGCTTTTTTCTGTAAGCAACACTCAGCAGTGTTGGAGCTGCTGCCTCGGTGCCAGCAGAGGGTTGTGCTGTGAGTGAAGGGACAGCCAGGGGACAGAGTGGGGTCCCACTCTGGGGTGGCAGCAGAGGGTTGTACTGTGAGTGAAGGGACAGCCAGGGGACAGAGTGGGGTCCCACTCTGGGCTGGCAGCAGAGGGTTGTACTGTGAGTGAAGGGACAGCCAGGGGACAGAGTGGGGTCCCACTCTGGGCTGGCAGCAGAGGGTTGTACTGTGAGTGAAGGGACAGCCAGGGGACAGAGTGGGGTCCCACTCTGGGCTGGCAGCAGAGGGTTGTACTGTGAGTGAAGGGACAGCCAGGGGACACAGTGGGGTCCCACTCTGGGCTGGCAGTAGAGCATTGTACTGAGAGTGAAGGGACAGCCAGGGGACAGAGTGGGGTCCCGGGCTGGCAGCAGAGGGTTGTACTGAGAGTGAAGGGACAGCCAGGGGACAGAGTGGGGTCCCACTCTGGGGTGCCAGCAGAGGGTTGTACTGTGAGTGAAGGGACAGCCAAGGGACAGAGTGGGGTCCCACTCCGGGGTGGCAGTAGAGGGTTGTGATGTGAGTGAAGGGACAGCCAGGGGACACAGTGGGGTCCCACTCTGGGGTGGCAGCAGAGGGTTGTGATGTGAGTGAAGGGACAGCCAGGGGACAGAGTGGGGTCCCACTCAAGGCTGGCAGCAGAGGGTTGTGCTGTGAGTGAAGGGACAGCCAGGGGACAAAGCAGGGTCCCACTCTGGGGTGCCAGCAGAGGGTTGTGCTGTGAGTGAAGGGACAGAGTGGGGTCCCACTTGGGCTGGCAGCAGAGGGGATGCAGCCCCTCACACGGTGCTGGTGAGCACTGTCTGCAGGGAATAACCCAATCTCTGTGCAGTGAGCCTTGCTGTGCTGTGCTGCAGACACTGCTGAGAGCCTCTGGGGAAGCTGCACCCCCTCCTCAATCCTGTCTGGCCACAGAGATCAGGCACTTCCCAAGGACTGGCTCCAGTCAGGCAGGAGCAGTGATTGAAAAGACTTTGGGGATATAAACACTGTAAAAGCCCCTATGGTCTAATGCCAGTGTGACATGAAAATCCAGATCAAACTGGTACTAAACTGAGAAATTCACAGTTGTCATCACCCAGCTGCGGGGGTAGTGTTTCTTTTAAAGTCAGATTTAGGACACAGAGTTGCAATAACAGGATGGGTTTGATCCCATCCAGAGTATTTCAGAAACAGCACTGGGGAGCTCTGCTGTGGATTTTAGCCCTGGCAGAGTCAGAGTTGTTGTTTGACACTCCAAGCTCCTTAAGCCTCTTGATCTGGTTTAACTGACTGTGGTGACAGACAGGTGAAGCCCAGTGAAAATGGAGATGTAAAGGAAAGCATTAGGGATGATAACAGTGTTCCTGCTGCATCAGGGAGAGAACATTTCCTCCTGTCAAAGCCATGTTGGTACATGAAATAATTCCCTCAAGCTTTCTGTTCCAGTTTCAAGCTCTTGGATTGCTGGCAAGTCCTCTGCCCAGAAGACAGCTGGGCAGCTTTTCCCTCTCCAGGCTGTAATCCCAAGCCCCAAGGTGAGGGCAGGAGCCCCTGAGAGGCCACTCAGGGCCCATTTGGGGCATGGTGCTGTTCTCCTGCTGTGGATGGGGATTGTGGAGCTGCAGGATCCAGAGCAGCTCAGGGGAGGCTCCCCTGCTCTGTTCTGTGCTGCTGATTCACCTGCTGCTCCTTCTCTTCCTAATCCTTAAGGAAAGAATGCTTTTCCTTGGCTGTTTTCAGACTTGGGAACTTCATGTTCCTGCATTGAGGAGTGAGATGAGTGTGTGTGAGGTGTGGAGCTGTGTGCCCATAGCAGTGAGTGTGCCCTTGGCTGGCTGCAGCTCTCAGTGAGCAGGGAGTGCAGACAGCCAGGTGATTCACACCTCTGCATTCTGCTGATCCTTGCCATGACCCGTTCCTGTTTCCTGTGTGCCTTTCAGGAAAGGGGAATAAATCACTTCAGCATCAGAAATACCCCAAAAATATTGCATTTGGAAGGGCTTGTTATGGCACTCAGAATTTGAGAGGCACAGAGAGGGTGGATTTGGCTAAAGAAAAGAGAAGCTTAAAGGTCCAGGTTTTCCAAACTAAATTACTTTATGCTTGTAATGCAGGGCAAGGAGCCACTTTCTAATAAGAAAAAAATGTCACCTAGAAAGTGGGCTGGAAGTCCTCATTGTATGTTAGAAATGCATAATACTGCTCTTGTTTAACTGAGGCTTTCCATATTGACAGGAATTTGGTTGGGTTTTTTCCCCCTGGTGATGAGGAGTGAAGCTGCAGTGATGAGTATTTGTACATTAATTCCTGGAAAGATCAGAAAATCCTTTAAACCAAACTCATCACTGTTTCACTGTCCATTTATTAAATATTAATATCTTGAGCTTCATTAAAGGCACTCATTCCCCTCTGGCTGTTGGTACCATTCATAAAGCATCTGTGAGATTAAATTTTTGTACAAATTACCTATCTCTATAAAAGTCAGAGTCTGGATACCATGCTTTTCCCTAGATAATATATTTAAACTTTTTCTTATTTTGGGGCAGGTAAAAGAATACTTCAAGTCCTGTTGGTTTTTCACTGAATGTGCTTGCAGAATTCTTAGCAGTCATGAAGCTAGCAAGGCTTGTAGTGTAAATTTTGTGATGGTTTTTAATATGAAAGGTTAGATAAATTGCACTGAGGCCTAGTACAGTTGTTTGAACTGCAGTGTGTCATTGTAGAGAAGAGGCCAATATTCTGGGTTCCACATTGTGTGGATGTGATGGACAATAAATTCCAGTAACTCTGAGTACTGTTACAGTTATATACAGGATGATATTTCCTTGGTCTTGTTTGCCACTGAGTCAAACATTGGAAGACTTTTTGTTAGGAAAATGTGGCCTGATTATATTCTTCTTTCCCATAAAGCAGAACTGTGCAGCAATAATAATGCATTCATAAGGGCAGGATAGTTTCTGAAAGCCCAGACAGGTGCAGTTTGAAGGGATGGAGGGGAAGGAAAGGAAAGCAATGGCTGGAGGTTTGTGGCCCCAGGAGCTTTGGATCTCCTCTGTGCTAACCAATGGATAATTACAGGGGTTTTTTCCATTCATTTTAAATGTGTTTATCTCCACAGCCTTCAGAGGTTGGTGCCTTTCCCTCTGCCCTCACCTTGCTGTTGCATGCAGGACTTGAGGCATCGCTGCTTTTGGCATCTTTTCCAAATTAAACATTCCTGGGTAGAGGATATTGTGTGAAACAAAAATAAGATACAAAGCTTTCAAACCGTGATTGCACAAGCCTGTTTGAAAATGCAGAAGTGTATCCTGTGTTGTTCTGGCACGTGGGAAACTTGTCTTACTGGTATGGGGTAAAAACCATTGTTTATGGCTGTGCTTTTTCACAGCCACAGAGAGCAGCCTTGTTTAGATGAGTGTTGTGGTCTGCTTGTCAGAGGTGTGGCAGCCATGCAGCTTCCCCTGGCTCGTGTGAGACTGATCAGTGCTTGCACCAGTTTCAGTCTGAGCTGCTGCAGTGTTCCTCTCCTCTTTGAGCTGGCTGGGCTTCTGTGTGGAAGATGGAGTGCTCTGGTTCTGGTGAAAAGGCACCAATTTCTGCACGGCTGGCTTAAAGAGAGCTACACTAATTTCCACGTGTTCTGAGTGGTAGGTGTGAAGAACACTCTATTTCAGCTGGAACAGATGTTTCTTAGCAAAGGCCCAAGGTGCCAGGAGTCTGACAGCCAAGGCAGAAGCTGTGTTTTCCAGCACACGTGCACAGGGTGTTCACACAGACACTGGATTGGTGTGCAGACAGGTGGCTGCAGTAAACCATGAGTGCATGCACATGAGATGTGTTTGCAAAATACTGCTTGCATGTTGGTGTGACACTATGGTCTGAAACCACTGTTCTCTTCTTCCCCTTTATTTTAGTAGCCTAAGGAAAAAAACATATTTTTCCATGATAAGATATTTATAAACTGGGAAACACAAGTTAGCATGCCAAGCCTAAGGCAGATTTTGCCTGCTGCAGTGCAGCTGCTCCTCGTGCTTTTCCAGTCTTTGTTGATGGGTTGGGTGAATCCCCACGGGTTTGCTGGCTGGGGAACAGTCCTGTGTCTGACGTGATGGGCTTGGCAACCTCTGTTAGACTCCACAGAGACTCCTGGCTTGCTGCTGGGATGATTCTGTACAGATTTACACACTGAGCTGCAGTGCTAGATTGGACAGAATAAATATTCTGCTAGATTGGCAGATTGGACAAGGCTTCCCATTTGTATAAATGTAGGAATCAGCTTTGGGTTGGTGAAGCACACGTGCACAGTGAGATGTTTGCAGCACAGACCCTGCTGCTGCCTGCAGCTCAGAGCATCAGAGCATCTCCTCTGTCCTGCTGGGGGTGAGGCTGTTCTCACTGTCAGAGAGAGCTGGGTGCTTTTCTGAGCCAGAGCAGGGTGTCCTGAGTATGTGGATTTGTTCTGTGCTCTGCTGTCCGTTTGCTAAGGGTGCCAGAGGGATTGAGGAGCTGCAGTGCTGGCAGCTCCTGTCTCTGTGGGATGGTGCCAGAGGGATTGAGGAGCTGCAGTGCTGGCAGCTCCTGTCTCTGTGCAATGGTGCCACAGGGATTGAGGAGCTGCAGTGCTGGCAGTGTGGGAATATTCTTGTCCAGCAGTTGCTGGAAGCAGTGACCCTGCTGCTGGGGCTGCTGGGGCTGTTGGAGCTGTTTCAGTCTCAGGGCTGTGAAAATCCCACCGTGTGTTCACCCAGCTGCCAGTGCTGCTCACCTGCCCCTGCCTGAGCTGATGAACCCATGCTGGTAACACAGGGCTGGCTCCGTGCCACCTGTGTGCAATTTAACATTCATTTTTCATTTGTCTAAACCAGAAGGTAAGAAATGTGCTATCTTTGCAATTCCTGAGGTGTCATATGTACCCCTGGCACTTATTAATGCCTAAGAAGGCTGCAAAATCTTTTCATCCATGATGATTTCTGTAAGTTGTGGAATACTTTAGGTTATTGTCATTGACAAAATCTAGGGATTAAGTCAATGTGATTTTTGTGCATAACTTGTAAAAGTTTTGAAATTTTTACTGTGTTTAGCCCATGCAGAAAAATTCAGGGTGGCACAAACCATGTATATTTTGGGCAAGAAGGGATCATTAATGATAGCACTCACAAATATTAAATTACTTCCATATAGGTATCCTTAATGAAAGTTAGGTTTTCTTTGTTGCTATCTTATTGCAGGGGTTGTTGTCTCCTTACTGCAAAAATTTCACACCTTGGTGTTTCTCATGGGCAGCTCCTCAGAGCACTGACTCTTCCTTCTCCTCAAAGGAGACCAGTGACTCCAGTTCCCTTCTCAACACCAGCCCAGTCCTTTATAGCATCTTCTTCTCTTTGGGTACAGCTGTGCCTTGTTCCTAATCTTTGATAATTGGCGCCCAGCAGCTCCTTAGGGCTAAGACTCCTTTCTACACTACCTTTATTTTCTTACATTCTGTCCCCCTACATTCCTCTAAGTATCCTTCATCACATTTGTGTTGAAATTCACACCTTGGTGATGAGAGAGTGTGCAAGGTGAAACGGAGAGCCCAGCAGAGAGCTCTGACATAACCAGGAGCGGCGTTCTGCTTGCTTGTAATTGCACGTGACTCACGGGCGCATGGCGAGGTGTGGTTTGTGCCATGGCTGGTGTGGTTTGTGCCATGGCTGGTGTGGTTTGTGCCATGGCTGGTGTGGTTTGTGCCATGGTTGGTGTGGTTTGTGCCATGGTTGGTGTGATTTGTGCCATGGTTGGTGTGGTTTGTGCCATGGTTGGTGTGATTTGTGCCATGGCTGGTGTGATTTGTGCCATGGCTGGTGTGGTTCCTGCCATGGTTGGTGTGGTTTGTGCCATGGCTGGTGTGGTTTGTGCCATGGCTGGTGTGGTTTGTGCCATGGCTGGTGTGGTTTGTGCCATGGTTGGTGTGGTTTGTGCCATGGTTGGTGTGGTTTGTGCCATGTCACTGACAGGGTGCTCTGTCCCCAGGTACCTGACGGACGGCGGGCTGGCGCTGTACCCGCGGTATGGCTGGTGTGGTTTGTGCCATGGTTGCTCTGTGTTCTGTGCCATGTCACTGACAGGTGCTCTGTCCCCAGGTACCTGACGGACGGCGGGCTGGCGCTGTACCCGCGGTGTGGTGAGGTGGGGTTGGTTGTGTGTATTTCTGCCTGGCACTGACAGGGTGCTCTGTCCCCAGGTACCTGACGGACGGCGGGCTGGCGCTGTACCCGCGGTGTGGCTGGTGTGGTTTGTGCCATGGTTGGTGTGGTTTGTGCCATGGTTGCTCTGTGTTCTGTGCCATGTCACTGACAGGGTGCTCTGTCCCCAGGTACCTGACGGACGGCGGGCTGGCGCTGTACCCGCGGCGTGGTTGGTGTGGTTGGTTGGTGTGGTTTGTGCCATGGTTGGTGTGGTTTGTGCCATGTCACTAACAGGGTGCTCTGTCCCCAGGTACCTGACGGACGGCGGGCTGGCGCTGTACCCGCGGTGTGGTTTGTGCCATGGTGGTTGGTTGTGTGTATTTCTGCCTGGCACTGACAGGGTGTTGTTTCCCAGGTACCTGACGGACGGCGGGCTGGCGCTGTACCCGCGGTGTGGTTTGTGCCATGGTTGCTCTGTGTTCTGTGCCATGTCACTGACAGGTGCTCTGTCCCCAGGTACCTGACGGACGGCGGGCTGGCGCTGTACCCGCGGTGTGGTTGGTGTGGTTGGTTGTGTGTATTTCTGCCTGGCACTGACAGGGTGTTGTTTCCCAGGTACCTGACGGACGGCGGGCTGGCGCTGTACCCGCGGTGTGGTGAGGTGTGGTTGGTTGTGTTTGATTTGTGCCATGTCACTGACAGGGTGTTGTTTCCCAGGTACCTGACGGACGGCGGGCTGGCGCTGTACCCGCGGTGTGGTTTGTGCCATGGTTGCTCTGTGTTCTGTGCCATGTCACTGACAGGGTGCTCTGTCCCCAGGTACCTGACGGACGGCGGGCTGGCGCTGTACCCGCGGCGCGGTTGGTGTGGTTTGTGCCGTGGTGCTGGGTGTGGTTTGTGCCATGGTTGCTCTGTGTTCTGTGCCATGTCACTGACAGGGTGTTGTTTCCCAGGTACCTGACGGACGGCGGGCTGGCGCTGTACCCGCGGTATGGCTGGTGTGGTTTGTGCCATGGTTGCTCTGTGTTCTGTGCCATGTCACTGACAGGGTGCTCTGTCCCCAGGTACCTGACGGACGGCGGGCTGGCGCTGTACCCGCGGCGCCTGGCGCGCCTGCCCGACGGCGCGGCCTCGGTGCGCGAGACGCTGCAGCGCGGCGCGGGCCTGCGCCTCGGCGACGCCGACAGGTAGGGACGGGCTGCCTACACAAAGTGCTGAACTCCTGTTTGAGTGTTTGAAAGGGAAAGGACAGAGTTCTCTTCCCATGTCCATTGATTCTCCTCCAGTTCAGTGATTCAGTGTGACCAGTCAAGGCCAAATGTCGAGAATCAGAGGACTGGAAATCCATAATTCCTGGGAGCGCAGTCACAAAGGAGCCCAGTGAAATATTCTGTTAATGCTGGTATAAATGGGTTGAATACTGTTGCTTTTAACCAGGTCAGCACGTGGCTGCTGCTTTCCCCTCCAAAGCCTGATCAGTGTTACTGCTGATGCACTGAGTGACCTGTGTCCTTCTCCTTCCATCAGGGGCCTCCAAGTATAGAAAATGACTTTTGAGGTGCACGCTCAAACCAATTTCTGAATTCAGAGTTTTTTTTCATTTTGCTGTCTCTAAGTCATTCCCAGGACATGACTGACCTTGATATCACTGATACTTTATTCTCTGTGATGCGTATATTACTAAGGAAACACAAGTGGTGGAGAATCTAGCCTTGTTTTCCAAGCAAACTAAATCTAAATCTGCCAAGATTTAGAACTAAATCTGCTTTGTGTCCTTGTGATATTAGCAAAGAGCAGGATGTCAGATGTAAGCAAAAGAGCTAAAACCTCTCAGAGAATCCCAGCTGAGTTTGAGTTACAGGTCAGCATATGCTTGCCAGTTGTGAAATATGCCTGGGTTCTTGCAGGAGCCCATATCTGTTTCTGAAATGAGCAGCCTGAATCCCAGCCAGCCCTCAGTGCTGGGCCTGTGGGTGAGGGTGTTGGCACCTTGAGATGCAGCTGGGGAGGGATCAGGTGTCCTCCTCTGCTGCTGCTGTGGCCTCTGAGCCAGTATTGCCACAGCAGCAAAAGCATCTGTTAGAAATTCAGTTTTTGTCTGAGATCAAGTAGATTGTTGTTTAAGGAACAGCTTTTCTGGAGGGTCAGGCATAGGAACCAATTCCTGTCATTGGTTCCTGCCCTCATCCAGTATTTTCTGTGCTTGAAGCACTTCTGGATTGCTGAACTCCTTTCCTGAGGATGCCCCACTCCAGGCACAGTTAGGAGCATTTGACAGGAGGCATTATTTGTGTGTTTAAATGTATTCCACACCAGGCACAGTTAGGAGCATTGACAAGAGGGATTATTTGTGTGTTTAAGTGTATTCCACACCAGGCACAGTTAGGGGCATTGACAGGAGGGATTATTTGTGTGTTTAAATGTATTCCACACCAGGCACAGTTAGGAGCATTTGACAAGAGGCATTATTTGTGTGTTTAAGTGTATTACACCCAGAATGGGGCTGAAGTGCAGTCCCTGGGCTGTCATTTGTTTGAGCTTTGAAAGCCATCCTTTCAGAGGGGACACACTTTACACACAGTAAACACTCTGCATGGCACAAAAATTACCCTTGGTCCCAGAGCTGGTGATGTTATGATGTGTTGCTTTGATTTAGTCTTTTCTATTTAGAATATCACACCTTATGCAGGAGATCAGGGGTTTCTGACAGTGGGGCAATGATTTAAAATGAGCTCCTCTTTGCTTGCTGGGTGACCATGATGTGCAGTTTAAACAAAAAATTAATCTCAGTTCAAGGTGTTTTCTGGGGTGAAAATGGACATCAGGAAAAGGAGTTGAATGAAACTGTGCAGTATCTGATTATTTATTTCCTTCA
Organism: Geothlypis trichas; assembly: GCA_009764595.1. Lineage (NCBI taxonomy): Eukaryota > Metazoa > Chordata > Aves > Passeriformes > Parulidae > Geothlypis > Geothlypis trichas. The sequence continues at coordinate 82,978 of CM019906.1, read as the reverse complement.
TTCTGTGAGGCAGTGAGCAGGGGTGCTGAGTTGCTTTATTGGTGCATGCAGAAAACATACTAAGATTCAATTTGACTTGTTCAAAGCAGGTGTTAATTGAATGCATGGGAGAACAAGTGTGAAGGACTGTGAAGCTGTGAACATGAGGTTTAATCATTAAAAAGTTATCAGAGGAATTTGTGCAATATGCTGGCTCCTTTAGTTTCTTTTGCTATTAGTTGTAGAAGTTCAGTTGTGAGGCTTTTCCTCATTGGCTCTGGTGAGGTAAAGCACAGACCTTACATTTTCCCCTGCAGCAGGGAAATCCAGACAAGGGCATTGAATTTACTGCTTGATGGCAAGGTTCATGGAATCATTGCACAACACAGCTGAGCTTACCTTCTCACTTCAGGATAACTTCAGTTTGCCTAGAACAAAGGCACTTCAAATTGAAAAAGGCATTAAAATACCTTTTTATTTAGTTTGGGATTGTTTTTTTTCAAGGCTGGAAATAGAGATCCTGTTGTACTGTCTGTTGTGTGTATGGGCACGGTGTGCCCACATGTACATTCCATCTGGTTACTTGGGTTGATTTCCCATTGTCAGACACAGCTGCTCCCTCTGAGACTAAATCTGGCCCTTGCCTTCATTATATAGCTTGGATTTGTCATATGTGTGGGTAAGTTAGATCTGAATTAGTCTTTCTGGAGTTGCTTACCTGTTGAGCTGTTATTTGGAGGTCATTCAGACGGGATCTGTCACAAACAGAGGTGAGGCTGGGACAGGAGACTGAATGTGAGCTTGCCCAGAGTGGCTGCAGTGCTGCTGGGCAGTGTCTGTGACCTGTTGGAAATGGGCAGTGGTTAAACCTGCTGCTGGGCAGGATCACCTGGCTGCCTCTGTGCAGTTGTGTCTGAGGCTGCATTCCCTGGCTGTGCTCAGAGCCACAGGGAGCTTTTCCCAGCTCCTGAACGACTGGGCAGGAGTGGATTGTGCTGTCCTGGTGCTTCCAGCAGCTGCAACCTGGCTGGGCTGTAGGTACAACAGAGAGACAGTGCTGGGCTGGCTGTTCACAGGTGTGTGTGTACCCTGATGGGTGCAGCTTGGCTCACACAGACAGTGCTGGGCTGGCTGTTCACAGGTGTGTGTGTGTGTACCCTGATGGGTGCAGCTTGGCTCACACAGTGACACAGTGCTGGGCTGGCTGTTCACAGGTGTGTGTGTGTGTGTACCCTGATGGGTGCAGCTTGGCTCACACAGTGACACAGTGCTGGGCTGGCTGTTCACAGGTGTGTGTGTGTGTGCTGGTCACACCTGATGGGTGCAGCTTGGCTCACACAGTGACACAGTGCTGGGCTGGCTGTTCACAGGTGTGTGTGTGTGTACCCTGATGGGTGCAGCTTGGCTCACACAGTGACACAGTGCTGGGCTGGCTGTTCACAGGTGTGTGTGTGTGCTGGTCACACCTGATGGGTGCAGCTTGGCTCACACAGTGAGGCAGTGCTGGGCTGGCTGTTCACAGGTGTGTGTGGGTGCTGGTCACACCTGGTGGATGCAGCTTGGCTCACACAGTGACACAGTGAGGCAGTGCTGGGCTGGCTGTTCACAGGTGTGTGTGTACCCTGGTCACACCTGATGGGTGCAGCTTGGCTCACACAGTGACACAGTGCTGGGCTGGCTGTTCACAGGTGTGTGTGTGTACCCTGGTCACACCTGATGGATGCAGCTTGGCTCACACAGTGACACAGTGCTGGGCTGGCTGTTCACAGGTGTGTGTGTGTACCCTGGTCACACCTGATGGATGCAGCTTGGCTCACACAGTGACACAGTGCTGGGCTGGCTGTTCACAGGTGTGTGTGTGCTGGTCACACCTGATGGGTAACACAAGTGCACATTGACATCAGCTCCTGGACAGATCTGGCACTGAAGCTGCACCCTGGCACTCAGCATTTTAGGATTTCCTCTGAGTAATCCCAGGGGAGACTGTGGGCCCTGGGCAGGAGATGGACAGGAAAGGATTGGAAGTGAAGCAGAAACCAAGCAGAAAGCCAGAGGACATTCCATGCACAGCACACATACTTGGCTATTAATAAGAATGCCATTAAGTGCAGTACAAATGGTAAAAATTATGGCTTTCAGAAATAGCTGAAGAGTAGTATTTTGCTGCTATTTTGCATTTTATAAAAGCAGACTAAAGTTATTCATGTGCCTTGGCTCAGGTAGTAGACAGTCTTTCACATTTGTGGAGCAAACCCCTTTGTCTGGCGTGTGTTTAAATTCACTAATTGCAGTTTAATTTCTTGAGTCCTGCTGCAGTGATGAGATCACTAAAAGATGGGGTAGTTCTTGGTGGTGGAGGGAGATTGCTGGATTGCCTTCACAAGCAAGGGCATTTGGATCACACTTCAGAAGGGCTGAAAAGCAAGCTGAAGCAAGTCATCAAGTTGGGGAAATATTGGCCTGTTTGTAAAGTGGGGAGAGAAGAAGTCACTGCTTTTTGGAGGAGGCAGATTCCACTGAAAGCAGAATTAGAGTCATGGTGCTGATGGATATTGCTTAAGAAGTTTGCATCAAATTTCCTTTAGGCTGCACCAAATTTCCTTTTTTTTTTTTTTTGTTGTGTGCTACTTTATTGTAGACAATGGAAATAAGGAAAAGAAGGAAATTTTTGTTAAGATATCCTTTATGTAGTTTTATGGTAGGATAAGACAGCTCAAAGTCCTGACTGTGGTTTCAGTTTTTCTTCTGAATTGAGACAGTGAAGCTGAAGTTAAATGGAAGTGTAGCAGAGCTCCTGCCTCACTCCCCATCTCATCATTGCTGGAGTCTGCTGCTCCAGCAGTGCACCCACAATAGATAAGAAAGGGGCAAACCAGAGAAAATGGTTCTGGAACAGATTTCTATAGACACATGGACTGGATAGTCCCCATCTGACATTGCTAGAACACGACTGAGTTGTACCTTAGCTTCAGGTGGAGCCCATGGCTGTAGGAATGAGCAGGAATGGAAGCTCCTGCCTTGCAGTGGAACTGCCCAGCTGTCCCTGTCCTGCCCTGCTGTCCCTGCCCTGCTGTCCCTGCCCCGCTGTCCCTGCCCTGCTGTCCCTGCTCTGCTGTCCCTGCCCTGCCCTGCTGCCTGTCCCTGCCCTGCTGTCCCTGCCCTGCTGTCCCTGCCCTGCTGTCCCTGCCCTGCTGGCCCTGCCCTGCTGTCCCTGCCCTGCTGTCCCTGCCCTGCCCTGCTGTCCCTGCCGCGCTGTCCCTGCCCTGCTGTCCCTGCCCTGCTGTCCCTGCCCTGCTGTCCCTGCCCTGCCCTGCTGTCCCTGCTCTGCTGGCCCTGCCCTGCTGTCCCTGCTGGCCCTGCCCTGCTGTCCCTGCCCTGCTGTCCCTGCCCTGCTGTCCCTGCCCTGCTGTCCCTGCCCTGCTGGCCTGTCCTGCTGTCCCTGCCCTGCCCTGCTGTCCCTGCCCTGCTGGCCCTGCCCTGCTGGCCCTGCCCTGCTGTCCCTGCCCTGCTGCCTGTCCCTGCCCTGCTGGCCCTGCCCTGCTGGCCCTGCCCTGCTGGCCCTGCCCTGCTGCCTGTCCCTGCCCTGCAGGGCTCTCTCAGGTCCTGGCAGTGGAGATTGCTGGGAAGGGTTGCAGGGGGTCCCTCTGGCGTTGTGTCCCTGTGGGTGTGCAGGGAGGATGTGGGTTTGCAGGATGTGGGTTTGCAGGGAGGATGTCCCTTCTGCCCGGAGCAGGGTCCCCTCATCCCTGAGGCCCCTGCACACCTCAGAGGTGCCGGCTGAGGGAGCTGCTGCCCCACATTTTCCCTGTGCTGGAGATCCCGTGCCATCATGCACAGTTCCTCACTGCAGAGCATCCTGGCAGCTGCCCTGGCACTGAGCTGCTGCAATTGAGATCAATTACAGGCTCCACTTGGCCCATTCCTTTTCCTCACTGGGACAGTGGAACACCCCTGTGTAAGGATCCTGTATGCTAAATAAGCCTAATTTCCTAAAAAGAACTTCAAGTCTCTTACATGTTTTTAGGATAATGTGGATAGGAAGTGGTTTTGAGCACTCCTGGCTCACTGTGTCTGCTGTGAGACCCTGCAGTTTGTGTGTGTGTGCCCATCTAGAGCTGCCTGTCAGCAGAGGCACAGCACTGGTGAAGTGATTCATGCCCTGCAGGTCATCTGCCCTCTTTGACCATCTCTTTGGATCTTATCACTAAATTAGAACAATGTGCTATTGCTTCTGAATATGCAAATTGTGCCTTGGTACCCGTAGATATCCATCTCTCTGTCTTTGAAAGGTCCCAGGTTTATCTTGAAAGCTGACTCTCAGAAGCAGGGGAAATTCACATTGCCAAGATGCTTTGAAGTTTGTGACCCTGGGATCTGTGATTAGCATCACAATACCATATACTTGTGTTTTCCAAGCAATCTTTTCACAAGCTGCAATCCAAAGTGGTTTTAGATTCCATAAAGTAATTGCAAAGTTAAGCAACAAGTAGCAGTTGAAAACAAAGGTGTGGTAGGTGAACCTGGAGGCTGAAATGAGCATTTCCAAAGGGAAGCCAAGGCCACTCTGCATACAGACTGCCAGGGTCAGGCAGGGGAAGCAGTGTCTGACAGATCTGTTCAGTGGGCTGAAAGGTGACAAACTTCTTGGAAAGTGTTCTTCAGGTCTAGAAGCAAATATTTTCAATACCTAGCACAAGCTTTGTGTGAGTTTGTTCAGTAGACACAGTAACAATGTTTTTCCTTTTTCTTTTTACACTTTTTTTGGGGATGTACACGGGGTACACTGAAGTATTCTGGGCAGTACTTCTGTAGGATTTGGTAGGGTGTAATTCTGTTCAGAGGGGCATAATGGAATGGAACAGGGTTGAAAGTGTCGTTTGTTTCTTAGGCTTGGTCTGATTTCACTCATTGCATGATGGCAGCTCAGAGTGATTCCAACAAGCAGCTTGGTGAGGCTGGAAGCTGTTGCAAGGCTGGGGAGAGTTTTGAGGAGGGGGTGAGGTAAGGAAATAGATAATATTTGAGCTGAGATTGTGTTTGTGTAGAACATTCTCTCCAGGCTCCAAACAGCACATCATGGAGCAATAGCAGATGGAGGATTGGCCTGTGGGACTGGCTGCTGAAGCAGTTTTATGCCTCCAAGTTAACTGTTTGTAAAATTAGAATTGGTTTTATTTGGGGACAGTTCCTCCTTTGTGTATTCATGGCCACAAAAAAGAGCAGATTTTCCTGCAGTATGGAGCTGTGTGCATTCAGGAAGCCAAGAATTATCCTGTTCTTCTCCTGCTCAGGGATTCAGGTATTCTCTAATAGCTCCACAGGCTGATGAGGCACTGAGAGCAGTTCTTGGCCTTTTTCAAGAATTCTTCCTTTGAATTCTCAGAATTCAGCACTCAGTACCAAAACCAAGCAGACAAAACTCCCTGCAGCTGCGAGCTCCCTCCCAAGGAATTTGGTTGGGCAATCTTCACGTGTTGGTTTTCACTCCAGTTCTGATCCTCTCCAGAACTGCCTGTTTGGATTGGATGCAAACCTGTGAGAGACAGTCTGGAGCCGGGCTTTGGGAGCTGCATTTCTGGGGGAGAGGGCTCCCCGGGTGCCTTGCCCCGGCTTTGGTAGCTGTGATTGTCACTCTGCCTCCCTGTCAGTTTTAAGGGATATTTATTTAAATCTCCCCTGTGGCATCTGAGTAAAACGTTCAGGCCGGCAGCTGCTGCTACCACAGAGCTGAGGGCAGCTGGGACCTGTCCTCAAAGGAACAGCTCATGGTGCTAAGCCAGGCTTTTCTCTGTGCCCATGCAGACTGATGGTGCTAAGCCAGGCTTTTCTCTGTGCCCATGCAGACTCATGGTGCTAAGCCAGGCTTTTCTCCACCAAGACTGATGGTGCTAAGCCAGGCTTTTCTCTGTGCCCATGCAAGCCATGGTGCTAAGCCAGGCTTTTCTCTGTGCCCATGCAGACTGATGGTGCTAAGCCAGGCTTTTCTCTGTGCCCATGCAAACTCATGGTGCTAAGCCAGGCTTTTCTCTGTGCCCATGCAGACTCATGGTGCTAAGCCAGGCTTTTCTCTGTGCCCATGCAGACTCATGGTGCTAAGCCAGGCTTTTCTCTGTGCCCATGCAGACTCATGGTGCTAAGCCAGGCTTTTCTCTGTGCCCATGCAGACTCATGGTGCTAAGCCAGGCTTTTCTCTGTGCCCATGCAGACCGGTGGTGCTAAGCCAGGCTTTTCTCTGTGCCCATGGAAACTCATGGTGCTAAGCCAGGCTTTTCTCTGTGCCCATGCAAACTCATGGTGCTAAGCCAGGCTTTTCTCTGTGCCCATGCAGACAGTTGGTGCTAAGCCAGGCTTTTCTCTGTGCCCATGGAAACTCATGGTGCTAAGCCAGGCTTTTCTCTGTGCCCATGCAACTCATGGTGCTAAGCCAGGCTTTTCTCTGTGCCCATGCAAGCTCATGGTGCTAAGCCAGGCTTTTCTCTGTGCCCATGCAGACTCATGGTGCTAAGCCAGGCTTTTCTCTGTGCCCATGCAGACTCATGGTGCTAAGCCAGGCTTTTCTCTGTGCCCATGCAGACTCATGGTGCTAAGCCAGGCTTTTCTCTGTGCCCATGCAGACTCATGGTGCTAAGCCAGGCTTTTCTCTGTGCCCATGCAGACAGTTGGTGCTAAGCCAGGCTTTTCTCTGTGCCCATGCAGACTCATGGTGCTAAGCCAGGCTTTTCTCTGTGCCCATGCAGACTCATGGTGCTAAGCCAGGCTTTTCTCTGTGCCCATGCAGACATTTCGTGCTAAGCCAGGCTTTTCTCTGTGCCCATGCAGACTCATGGTGCTAAGCCAGGCTTTTCTCTGTGCCCATGCAGACTCATGGTGCTAAGCCAGGCTTTTCTCTGTGCCCATGCAGACTCATGGTGCTAAGCCAGGCTTTTCTCTGTGCCCATGCAGACTCATGGTGCTAAGCCAGGCTTTTCTCTGTGCCCATGCAGACTAGTGGTGCTAAGCCAGGCTTTTCTCTGTGCCCATGCAGACTCATGGTGCTAAGCCAGGCTTTTCTCTGTGCCCATGCAAACTCATGGTGCTAAGCCAGGCTTTTCTCTGTGCCCATGCAGACTCATGGTGCTAAGCCAGGCTTTTCTCTGTGCCCATGCAGACTCATGGTGCTAAGCCAGGCTTTTCTCTGTGCCCATGCAGACTCATGGTGCTAAGCCAGGCTTTTCTCTGTGCCCATGCAGACTCATGGTGCTAAGCCAGGCTTTTCTCTGTGCCCATGCAGACTCATGGTGCTAAGCCAGGCTTTTCTCTGTGCCCATGCAGACTGATGGTGCTAAGCCAGGCTTTTCTCTGTGCCCATGCAGACTCATGGTGCTAAGCCAGGCTTTTCTCTGTGCCCATGCAGACTCATGGTGCTAAGCCAGGCTTTTCTCTGTGCCCATGCAGACTCATGGTGCTAAGCCAGGCTTTTCTCTGTGCCCATGCACACAGTTGGTGCTAAGCCAGGCTTTTCTCTGTGC
>CM019906.1:0-75391 GCA_009764595.1 Geothlypis trichas | reverse complement strand
TGCAGCAGTGATGCTGTAATCCTGCTTTTATTTTCTCATGCAGATAATCAATGAAAGCACTCTGAGGTGTATTTTTGTTCCATGTGCTCTACTTCAAAGGCTGGAAGTGTGTTCAGAAGTATATTTGAGTCTGTTCAGAATGTTTTGTGTTACAAAAGTTGGGTTTTTTTATTTATTTAAGTAATCTAATGTCCTTTAGGAGGAAAGCAATGAAAAACAAATGTTAAAGAATTGCTGTGTTGATTATTTGAAGACGTTGGTTAACCCGGTGGTGATGGAGTCTCCTCAGGCCAGATGTGGCAGGTGCCTCATCCCCACATGACCCAGCAGGTCCCAGAGGCTCTGCAGTGGGATTCCTCACAGCCTGTGCTGCTTGTGTCCTTGTATCATCATCCCACTTATCAAATGCAAACCTTTAATGAGGCTCTAACTGACACATCTCAGCTACTGAATAACAAAACCAAAAAGGATGGGATGGATTGCAGTAAACCCACAATTTCCAGGCATTTTGGTGTTCTCCAAGGCAGTATTTGAAACGCAGCTGCCTTGACCCAGAATGCAATCCTGTAATGGTGGGTTTGGGCCTTTGGAAACAAACTGGGCCGAGGCGTTTCTGTGATCAGGTCTGGTTCTGCTGGGAGCAGATGTTGTAGCTCCTTGTGCCCAGGACCAAGGCTGTGCCCGAGGTTGGTGGGAGCAGCTTGGGGCTGGAGGGGCAGGGATTTCATGGCATTCAGCTTTGGGACACTTTGCAGCCTTTGCTGAGCAGCTGTTCCTTAGGGAAATCAATACTCTGGGGTCTCTTTACTCCTCCCCAGCTTTAACTGCCATAAAAGAACTCCATGTAAAGCTGTTCACAGCTTATCTCACGCCCTTGCTATGTGAAACCTCCAACACAAACCCCTTTGTGCACTGCAGCCATAACACACTAATCTTGTGAGCTTCCTGACCCATAAACCCGCGATTATTGCTACGTGTAAAACTCGTCTGGAGGTATCCTCTGCGTTTAGCCTTTGGGAATTCCATTGCAAAATCCTCCTGGGCAGGTGCCAGGACTGCCGGGGAAGGGAGGGACAGAGGGGCTGCAGATGGGTGTCAGTGCTGTTCTGTTCCTTAATATTGACAATTTGGCTTTACTTGGAGCTGCTGAGCTGCTGACTCGACAGAGGCAGTGTCCTGATTTGTTTTACCCATAGATGACAATTTCAGATTTGATTTTTTTTTATTTAAAAATTGAGTGTTTCTGGCTATTCTTACTTGCCATTAGCAGTGGGTCAGTCCCTAATTTCCTGTACAACTGCCTGGATAACTGAGAAACATGACTTGTGAAGGAAGGACAGGAAGGGTGTCAGGGATGAATAGAAAGCTTTACTGGTGCACTTGTGATTCTTTTGAGTACCTGTCATATCTGAGCATGTGTCTGCTCACTCTTCAGCAGTTACAATAAAGCATGAGAAGCAGTCTGCAGGGTTCTTTGATAAAGGGTGGTGGTTAAAATGCACCAGAGGCAGAAAAGGAGCAATAACGTTCCATGAGGACCTTGTCCCTCTTTGCTCAAGGGCAGTGCGTAGCTTTGTTTTAACAAGCCGTGTGATTGTTGTCTAACCTCCAGCAAAGGCAGTGACAGCAGCAGCTGTGCATTGCTGCATCACACAGGGGCTGGGTTGGCTGCGCTCTGAGGTGCACATGAACCAAAAATGCACAAGAGTCATGTCCCTACCTTTTCTTAATCATCAGATTAACATAATAGAGATAATCATCCGGCTGAAAAAAAATCTAAAAATTTTTAAAATTAAGTGAACAGGCCTTTATTATTTTGAACCACAAACGTTTGTGTTAAATGATGCTTTTCCCAAGCCACTTTTATTATTAGCATTGTTGAAAATTGCAAGTTGTCACATCACCAGCCTCTAAATTACCCGTCCTCTGCGTTGCCATAGTTACCCAGTAGCCACTAAAATACAGGCTCCGGTGTGAAAAGGCAAGCTCAAACTGAGACTCGTTTATTTGAAGGTTTTGGCAGCAGAGTATCTCCACAAAGTCTTTGTTTTATAACCTTTGAATTCTTGCATTTTAACCCTTTCAGCCATCGTTACAGTGTTGTGCTGAAAGGTACGTTTTATTTAAGACAGGGGTACTCAAGCTGAGTTAATAAATATATCATGGTGTAGTTGACTTCTCACTTCCTACTTTTCTTTTTGGCTTTGGGCTGAATGAAGCACGATTTTCTTGAGGTGAGGCTCAGGCAACAGCATCGTGTCCTGTCCATTTTCTCCATCCCAGAGGAGGCTTCCCACCTCCTTTCCAGAGCAGGATCCCTTGCTGGTGATCTCGCTGGCAACAGAAATCCTGGCACTCCTCAGCTCTGTGATTTCCCATATTAGAATAAAAATAATCCCACATGTTCATCAGAATGCAGAGGTCTTGGTAGGATCCTGTCAGAAAATATTTATATTAGACTAAAATAAGAATTTTGAATGTTAACTACCAGATTTTTTTTGTCAACGTCATATTTCTAAATAGCCATCTCTGTTCTGTTTGAAATAAGGGGAAGTAATAAGCCCCCTCTTACTCTACAGTGCTAAATGTAGAAGAGTCAGATTAATATTGCATATCTTGTCTCAGTTGCTTAAGTTCTTAACTGGACATACCGGTGGATAAATTGCTATTTTCTTTACCATTCCTGTTGAGAATGTTTTTCTATACCAGCACCCCCCCCCCGCCCCGCATTAAAAAAAAAAAAAAAAAAACAAACAAACAAACAAAAAAAAAAACACTAAAAAAAAAGTTACCAGTATTCCAATTCTTTCGTATTAAACATTTTAGGCATGTCTGCTGCTGTGTTCACAATACTTGCTCCAGCAGTCCCGTTGTTGAGCCCCTCTGTGGAAGCAGTGGGGAAGATGCTGCGTTGCGTATGGGGGTGCCGTGTTTGAGGGGGACCAGCGGTGCCCCTGGCGGGCACGGCTGCCCTCGCTGCCCGCGCAGGGCTCTGCCTCGCTGGGCTGGGCACGGCTGCCCTCGCTGGGCCGGGCACGGCTGCCCTCGCTGGGCCGGGCACGGCTGCCCTCGCTGCCCGCCGCAGGGCTCTGCCTCGCTGGGCCGGGCACGGCTGCCCTCGCTGGGCCCCTGGCAGGCACGGCTGCCCTCGCTGGGCCGGGCACGGCTGCCCTCGCTGGGCCCCTGGCAGGCACGGCTGCCCTCGCTGGGCTGGGCACGGCTGCCCTCGCTGGGCTGGGCACGGCTGCCCTCGCTGGGCCGGGCACGGCTGCCCTCGCTGGGCCCCTGGCAGGCACGGCTGCCCTCGCTGCCCGCCTTAGGGCTCTGCCTCGCTGGGCCGGGCGCGGTCCTGCCCGGGGGAACCCTGCCCGGGGGAACCCTGCCCGGGGGAACCCTGCCCGGCCCTGCCATCGGCCCTGCCCTCCCGCTCCTCCGGCACCGCACAGGTTAACTCTGTGGAGGGATCGGGTTTCTTTGCCGGGAAGTTTCTGATGATCACCTTCCAGCCGGGTTTTACTCTGCGGTGTCTCTCGGAGCTGCTGGCTCCTCTGGAGGTCTCCATTGGAAAACAACCTCGCTCCAACTCTTTTTGTTTTCCAAGTCTGTTCCTAGATAGTCAAGTTACAGGCTGGTTTATTGAAGGGGGGCATTGGATGGTAGCCTAATGAAGGTATCAACCTGCAAGATAAATCTGAGCCCCTTTCCTGGAACTCTTCATGGGCAGCAAGGTGGAGAAGTGCTTTGGCTGGGGAATATTGCAAGGTAAGAGATTTTCTGCGCTTTGGACACACGGGAGTGAGTGTGTTACACCTTTGAGTAAGGAGGTTTGGTTTTGCAGATGCTGGTGGTGGTGGGAACACATTAGATGGTAGATAAATCTGAGCAGCTTTCTCCCTGCATTGTTTCTTTTCAGTCTCTGTATGCTGCATGAAATCAATACATTTGTGATAGATTACAAATATTTGAATAACATCCTAGAACATTTCCTCTGTGAGGACTGACAGCTATTGCTGTGTTTGCTTTTTCTGCCTTGATTTTGTGATTCTCTGAGGTTTATTGATACTCAAAGGCTGCAATCTAGCTGGCTATCTTTCCACTAGTGTTTCAGGTATTTAGCCTCAGAAAACTATGGGGCTTTGTTATATTTTAGCATTCTAAGTCCGGTTTCTGTGCAAAGGAGGAGCCTCTGTGGGAATGAGCTCACTCTGCAAGGAAACAAAGGCGTGTGTGAGTGTTTGAGGCCAGATCCCAGCCCAGAGTACACTTGCTTTTAGCACAACATAATATCCAGTTCTTGTTCTCACTCCTGTGCAGATTTCTGGTCGCTTCCTCGTTTGTCTGAGTAAGGTTGTAAGATCTCTTTCCTTTTTGTAGTTCCTTCCAATAAGCCTAATTTTAAAGGCTCACATGAACCAGGAGTTACTCTGCAGAATGTTGCAGTTCTGCTGGGACAAAAAACTTCTTTCAGGGTCGGTAGTAGCTGACACCTTCCCAGCAGCAAACAATAAGACATTTGACTTGATGATGTGTCTGTTTGTTCTGTAAATCACTGCTGGGATAACAACTGTTGTTTTTCAGTGGTTTGGTTTCCTGACTGATAGTGCTGTGCCCTGTGATCAAATTAACACATTTTTATTGCCAAGTTCAGCGTTTATTTTAAGGCGTATTTCAGCAGGCTGTCAATGCCTGCAGAAAGACAATTTCTGTTGTTTTTGTCCTTTTTTCCTGATGGGACAGCCGTGTGCATTACCTTTGTCTCCATGTTCTCAGCTGCAGCTGATGCTGCTGTGAGACAGGGGCAGTTCTCAGGTGTGGAATCACTGGTGCTGTGCACAGGTTTTGGCCTTGATCAATTTATGTAGAGGCTTTTGTAGAAGAGAAGGGAAAAGAGGAATTGATTTGAGATTTTGTGCATACATATGTCTTATCTTCAGTTTGTGCCTGTGTTTGTTGTTTGGGGTTACAGTCTGCAGAGCTGAGGGATTTGGTGTCGGTGGTGGAGTTAGAGTGTGAGGATGGATTAGAAGATGGACGGGAAGGAGCCACGTTCTGCCTGCCGGCTGCAGCTCTGGCTCTGGGTGTTCAGTATCCAGCTCTGCCTGGCTGAGCATGTCCCGTGGTCCCACCTGGCAGCTTGTTCTGGGGCTGTGGGCGGCTGAGTGACCCCGGGCAGCCCCGTGAGCCCTTCAAAGGCACACGCAGCCGCAGGGAATTTAAATGCATCTTGCATACCTTTGTTTCCATGCTGCCCTTCGTTCCTTTCCTTCCATGTTTTTGTTACATCATTCCCGTAAGAATTTAGCTGATCTATTCTTTTTTCTTCCCGGTGTTTAACCGTGTTTTTATTATGTTTTGGCACCTCTGCCAGGTGCCAGTAAGTGCTGGTGAGCTCTCACCGGCTCAGCCCAGTGTTGGAGGCGCTTGAGGTGGGTGTCAGAAACTGTCACTGTGTTCAGAGGGTGCTTCCCCCTTCTTTAAGTCTTAAATTGTCTCTTTGTACGAGGAGGTGATGTGATCCAGAGCATCTGCTTTTGGGGGAGCAGTAAGTAAATACTAAGAAAAAAGGAAATGGTAAGAAAGCTGCACAACCAAGTCATTGGTTTTCCCAGCTCTCCGTCCCCTGGGCAGGCCACCTTCTCTGCCTGCTTTCAGGGCAAATGTAAGTCAGTAGTAAAAGAAAGTACTGATAAGTAAGGCAGGGTAAGAAACCTCTGCCTGCCTGGGGTGAGGAGGTGTTGGGAGCCCTGCTGGGAGGGAGCTGCAGGCTGATTGCAGTGCAGGCCGATGGCAGTGCAGGCCGATGGCGGTGTGACCGACACCCATGGCCTCCTCCCCATCCCCTCAGACACCCAGGGGCCTCCTCCCCGTCCCCTCAGGCACCCATGGCCTCCTCCCCGTCCCCTCAGACACCCAGGGGCCTCCTCCCCGTCCCCTCAGACACCCAGGGGCCTCCTCCCCGTCCCCTCAGACACCCATGGCCTCCTCCCCGTCCCCTCAGACACCCATGGCCTCCTCCCTGTCCCCTCAGACACCCAGCGGCCTCCTCCCTGTCCCCTCAGACACCCATGGCCTCCTCCCCGTCCCCTCAGACACCCATGGCCTCCTCCCCGTCCCCTCAGACACCCATGGCCTCCTCCCCGTCCCCTCAGACACCCATGGCCTCCTCCCCATCCCCTCAGACACCCATGGCCTCCTCCCCGTCCCCTCAGACACCCATGGCCTCCTCCCCGTCCCCTCAGACACCCAGGGGCCTCCTCCCCATCCCCTCAGACACCCAGGGGCCTCCTCCCCATCCCCTCAGACACCCATGGCCTCCTCCCCGTCCCCTCAGACACCCAGGGGCCTCCTCCCTGTCCCCTCAGACACCCATGGCCTCCTCCCCGTCCCCTCAGACACCCATGGCCTCCTCCCCATCCCCTCAGACACCCATGGCCTCCTCCCCGTCCCCTCAGACACCCATGGCCTCCTCCCCGTCCCCTCAGACACCCATGGCCTCCTCCCCATCCCCTCAGACACCCATGGCCTCCTCCCCGTCCCCTCAGACACCCATGGCCTCCTCCCCTTCCCCTCATCCCCTCGCCCCGGGGTCTGCCTGGAGCTGGGGCTCTCCATCCCTGAGTCCACAGTGCTCTGGGCTTGGCCTCGCCTCTGGCTTTGTTCTGTCCATTGCTGTCCTGTGCACACTTCGCAGGGATTTCTTTTCTGGAAGGCACCCGAGGCTTTGGACGTAAGCAAGGATTTCTGATTTTGATTAGAAGACTTTTCTCAGCACTTGTTACTGTCGTGGAAACAAAAGCAGAACAAACAAAGCGCATTTTTTTAACGCGATGACTGAGATTTAATGTTGACCTTATTGTGATATGAAGACCCTGGTTTTGTTTCCAGCTTTCTCTGGAGTCACCCTGGTGACACAGGCATGAGCAGGGATGAGCATCACTCCCATGGCTTCCAGAGCAGGGAGGTGCAGAGCTGCTCTGTAAACAGCTGCAAAAACAAAATAATTCATCAGACACAATAGTAGCTGGGAAAATACGGTTTATAGGTTGTAAATCAAGAAAAAGGGGCTGGCAGGCAGCTGGTTGGAGTTTTGTGCAGTACATTGTGCAGACTCGGCTGGGAGTTGTTCCAGCTCCTGGGTCGCATGCGGGGCCTGCTGTTCTCCTGCTGCTCTCCTGCTGCTCTCCTGCTGCTCTCCTGCTGCTCTCCTGCTGTTCTCCTGCTGTTCTCCTGCTGCTCTCCTGCTGCTCTCCTGCTGCTCTCCTGCTGCTCTCCTGCTGCTCTCCTGCTGCTCTCCTGCTGCTCTCCTGCTGCTCTCCTGCTGTGCTCCTGCTGTGCTCCTGCTGTTCTCCTGCTGTTCTCCTGCTGTTCTCCTGCTGCTCTCCTGCTGTGCTCCTGCTGTGCTCCTGCTGTGCTCCTGCTGTTCTCCTGCTGTTCTCCTGCTGTTCTCCTGCTGCTCTCCTGCTGCTCTCCTGCTGTTCTCCTGCTGCTCTCCTGCTGCTCTCCTGCTGCTCTCCTGCTGTTCTCCTGCTGCTCTCCTGCTGCTCTCCTGCTGTTCTCCTGCTGCTCTCCTGCTGCTCTCCTGCTGTTCTCCTGCTGTGCTCCTGCTGTGCTCCTGCTGTTCTCCTGCTGTTCTCCTGCTGCTCTCCTGCTGTTCTCCTGCTGCTCTCCTGCTGTTCTGCTGCTGTTCTCCTGCTGCTCTCCTGCTGCTCTCCTGCTGCTCTCCTGCTGCTCTCCTGCTGTTCTCCTGCTGCTCTCCTGCTGCTCTCCTGCTGTTCTCCTGTTCTCCTGCTGTTCTCCTGCTGTGCTCCTGCTGCTCTCCTGCTGTTCTCCTGCTGCTCTCCTGCTGTTCTCCTGTTCTCCTGCTGTTCTCCTGCTGTTCTCCTGCTGTTCTCCTGCTGTTCTCCTGCTGCTCTCCTGCTGCTCTCCTGCTGCTCTCCTGCTGTTCTCCTGCTGCTCTCCTGCTGCTCTCCTGCTGTTCTCCTGCTGTTCTCCTGCTGCTCTCCTGCTGTTCTCCTGTTCTCCTGCTGCTCTCCTGCTGCTCTCCTGCTGCTCTCCTGCTGTTCTCCTGCTGTTCTCCTGCTGTTCTGCTGCTGCTCTCCTGCTGCTCTCCTGCTGCTCTCCTGCTGCTCTCCTGCTGCTCTCCTGCTGCTCTCCTGCTGCTCTCCTGCTGTTCTCCTGCTGTTCTCCTGCTGTTCTCCTGCTGCTCTTCTGCTGCTCTCCTGCTGCTCTCCTGCTGTTCTCCTGCTGCACTCCTGCTGTTCTCCTGCTGTTCTCCTGCTGTGCTCCTGCTGCTCTCCTGCTGCTCTCCTGCTGCTCTCCTGCTGTTCTCCTGCTGTTCTCCTGCTGTGCTCCTGCTGCTCTCCTGCTGCTCTCCTGCTGCTCTCCTGCTGTTCTCCTGCTGCTCTCCTGCTGTTCTCCTGCTGCTCTCCTGCTGCTCTCCTGCTGCTCTCCTGCTGCTCTCCTGCTGTTCTCCTGCTGTTCTCCTGCTGCTCTCCTGCTGCTCTCCTGCTGTTCTCCTGCTGTTCTCCTGCTGTTCTCCTGCTGTTCTCCTGCTGCTCTCCTGCTGTTCTCCTGCTGCTCTCCTGCTGCTCTCCTGCTGTTCTCCTGCTGTTCTCCTGCTGTTCTCCTGCTGCTCTCCTGCTGCTCTCCTGCTGTTCTCCTGCTGTTCTCCTGCTGTGCTCCTGCTGCTCTCCTGCTGCTCTCCTGCTGTTCTCCTGCTGTTGTCCTGCTGTTCTCCTGCTGCTCTCCTGCTGTTGTCCTGCTGTTCTCCTGCTGCTCTCCTGCTGTTGTCCCCTTGCCCCAGGCTGTGCAGGTCCCGAGGAGCCCTGGTTGTGAGCAGTGGCCAGAGGAACGAGTTCCACCATTCTGCACCCGACCAGAGCCGTGCTGGCTGCTGACCCAGCCTGCCATGGGGCAGAGCTGCAGGTGGAGAGGGGACCATGGAATTTCAGATGGGATGAGTTTCACTGGAAAGTCAAATCAGTCCATGAAAATGTAGGGTGTTCTAACTCCTTGAGATCAGGGGATTTTTAGGAGGTCCTTTGTGTGTGTGTGCTCAGCTGAGTTCAAGTTTGTCAGTGGCTTGGTCAAATTCCTGGTTAGATTTAAGGGACAAAATAAAATCCAGTGTTATTTTTATCAGGTTATTAGCACTGATCTAAGAAGATTAAATGAAAAGAGCGTTTGCAGTTTTTTAGCTTTTCCAAATCTTTTCTTACCCGAGTTTTTCAACACTGAATAATTTTGTTCTGTGAGTTATTCCCTTTACAAATAGGTATTTTAAATGTAAATCCTGAAACCTTATCTTGGATGAATTCTAAACAGAGCTTGACAGAGAGCTGCAGTTCAGCTTGCTGGCAGAAACCCCCATAGTCACTAAACTTGAAAATGTCTGAGTAGCTCTCAGCACACTTCCAGCACTTAACTCTGCACCAAAAAAATGTCTTTTAAAGGATTCGGTTCTGCTCCAGAAAGAACAACTGCAACTGCTCTGTATTCTTTTTTCCTGGTTTGCTTTTCTTGGTCTGACTTTGCTGAGTGTTCCAAGGTAACAATCCTGTCCCTGGGCTCCTCTTTTGGTGAGAAACAAAGTGGTTTATGTTAAAATACCTATCGTGAGATGTAAGAAGAGAGCAACTGGAGACATGGGGGAGGTGGGTGATGAATGGCAGTGTAAAACACATTAATGAAATTAACTCCTCTTGAGGTAGATTTCCATCCGTTCTTTTGCAAATGGTTATGTTTCAGTTTCAGAGCAGTTTGAAAGGAAAACTGTGCAAGGGTCTGTGTTTGCTTTCTGGGTTTCTGGCCCAGTTCTCACTGCTGTAGGAAATCCCAGGAGAAAGCAGTGGAAGCTGTGGTATTTACTGTCTCATGTTATAGCACATTTGATTTTTCCTTTTAAATCTTTGAAGATGCTGTGAAGTTTCAATCATTTTGTACCTTAATCTTTGTTGTTGTTGTCGTTGAGCTATCAACTCATAAATAGTTAAATTTTTAAATAGAAGAGGATAATTGCCATGTTTCCACTTGAAATATTGTAGAGCCCCAAGGCCCTTTCTTGGACCAAATGTATTTTTCAGCAGCTCATTGTAATTTTGGTTTTGAGTGAAGATCCAACAAAATTAAAATTACAATCCGCACCCATCTGTAGAGAAAGGTGATTTTCAGCCTTCAACAATAGCTTTATTTAGAAGGATTGTAATGACCCCATGTCTGCACCAGAGGGGCTGTCCTGGGATCACAAAGGACTTTTCTGCTGCCCAGGTTGCCAGAGCAGAGCCAGTTGTGTGGATGGTGGTTGTGCAGGATGGAACAGTGCTGATGGACGGTGGGAAACCCCGGTGTGAGCCGGACAGCCCTGCAGAGCTGCTGCAGAGGGCAGCCTGGGCTGGGCTGGGGCTGCCCTGGCACTGGGCTGGGCAGGGGGAGCAGGGCCAGCCTCAGGGAGCTGCTGGTGCCATGCACAGCACGAGGCAGAGGCCTGGCAGGCTTCCAGTGGGTGGTTGTACCATTTTCATCTGTAATACACTCTTAAGATTTTAATTTTTTTATTTTAATTTACAGTTTTCAGTAATCAAAGTAAAGTTTCAGGTGATTGATCAAATATAAGAAAGGAAAACCCAAACATTTCAGCTTAAGGTTATGGCTGAGTAGACTTTTGCTGACATCAGAAAGTTTTAATTGCACCAGCTAAATTACAAAGATACTATCTGGGCCCTGGGAGCCAAGAGCAGCATAATTAGGGCTGTTAGATGGCCCATTCTGCTTCCTCCCGTTTGGCTTTAACCATCGAGGCACCGGCTGCAGGTAAAAATGAACTGGTTTAAGTGAGGGCTTGGGGTGCTTTGCAGAGCAGCTGAGGCAAAAGCCTGAGCTTGTGGCTGGTGCTGTCCCTGAGGAGCTGTGAGCAGAGTGTGTGGGTTCACTGCATTGCTCTGTAGTGCCTGTGCTGGGTGTGGCATGGATTTTACAGAGTGCAGTCAATTCTCCATCCCTCTCTAGCCCTGAGCAGTGTGTGGGTTCACTGCATTGCTCTGCAGTGCCTGTGCTGGGTGTGGCATGGATTTTACAGAGTGCACTGAATTCTGCCATCCCTCTCTAGCCCTGAGCAGTGTGTGGGTTCACTGCATTGCTCTGCAGTGCCTGTGCTGGGTGTTTGCTTGTAAAGTGGCTTGCATTGGCATGGATTTTACAGAGTGCAGTGAATTCTGCCATCCCTCTCTAGCTGTGAGCAGTGTGTGGGTTCACTGCATTGCTCTGCAGTGCCTGTGCTGGGTGTTTGTTTGTAAAGTGGATTGCTGGCATGGATTTTACAGAGTGCAGTCAATTCTGCCATCCCTCTCTAGCCCTGAACAGTGTGTGGGTTCACTGCATTGCTCTGCAGTGCCTGTGCTGGGTGCTCATCAGGTAACTTGCACTGGCATAGATTTTACAGAGTGCAGTGAATTCTCCATCCCTCTCTAGCCCTGAGCAGAGTGTGGGTTCACTGCATTGCTCTGCAGTGCCTGTGCTGGGTGTGGCATGGATTTTACAGAGTGCAGTCAATTCTGCCATCCCTCTCTAGCTGTGAGCAGAGTGTGGGTTCACTGCATTGCTCTGCAGTGCCTGTGCTGGGTGCTCATCAGGTAACTTGCACTGGCATAGATTTTACAGAGTGCAGTGAATTCTGCCATCCCTCTCTAGCTGTGAGCAGTGTGGGTTCACTGCATTGCTTTGTAGTGCCTGTGCTGGGTGTTTGTAGAGTGGCTTGCATTGGCATGGATTTTACAGAGTGCAATCAATTCTGCCATCCCTCTCTAGCTGTGAGCAGAGTGTGGGTTCACTGCATTGCTCTGCAGTGCCTGTGCTGGGTGTGGCATGGATTTTACAGAGTGCAGTGAATTCTCCATCCCTCTCTAGCTGTGAGCAGTGTGTGGGTTCACTGCATTGCTCTGTAGTGCCTGTGCTGGGTGTTTGTTTGTACAGTGGCTTGCACTGGCATGGATTTTACAGAGTGCACTGAATTCTCCATCCCTCTCTAGCCTTGAGCAGAGTGTATGGGTTCACTGCATTGCTCTGTAGTGCCTGTGCTGGGTGTTTGTACAGTGGCTTGCATTGGCATGGATTTTACAGAGTGCAGTGAATTCTCCATCCCTCTCTAGCCCTGAGCAGTGTGTGGGTTCACTGCATTGCTCTGCAGTGCCTGTGCTGGGTGCTCATCAGGTAACTTGCACTGGCATGGATTTTACAGAGTGCAGTGAATTCTCCATCCCTCTCTAGCCCTGAGCAGAGTGTGGGTTCACTGCATTGCTCTGCAGTGCCTGTGCTGGGTGTGGCATGGATTTTACAGAGTGCAGTCAATTCTGCCATCCCTCTCTAGCCCTGAGCAGAGTGTGGGTTCACTGCATTGCTCTGCAGTGCCTGTGCTGGGTGCTCATCAGGTAACTTGCACTGGCATGGATTTTACAGAGTGCAGTCAATTCTGCCGTCCCTCTCTGGTGCTGTTTCATCAGTCATTGTTTATGTCAGTTTACAAAATTATTTTCAGTTTCTTAAGGTGTTTTCGTGTTTTCTTACGTGCTGTTGTTTTTCTAGCCAGAGACTGAGCTGAAGTGATATTTATTAAATAAAGCTCTCTGGGTTTAGGCAGATGTGTGGGTTTACACATCCTGCCTTGTCAGAGCAGCTTGGCACCAGTGCTGTGCTGCTCAGCTTGTGGCACCCAGAATGTGTCCAGAACCTATTCAGACCTCAGAACAGCTGATCTTGTTTAAATTTACTAACAGATTAAGCTGGAAAATGCAGAGTTGCAATAGTTCAAGGTTTCCACTGGAACATAAAGGACCTAAAGCCCAGAATGCACAGGAGGGGAAGCCACAACCATCAATGTATTCAGGTGCATGCTTCCACCTTTGTCCTCAGGCACATGTCCCAGGTCAGAAGGGCACTCAAATATTTTCATAGTGCCTTACATTGCCCAACTGAAGCCAGCAGGACTGGCTGATGGCAGAAAAACTGCTCGTGATTAACATTAACACATTCTTTAGGTGCTGATTAACTGGGGCCTGTGGTAGTTTAAGAATTGTGAGTGCTCAAAAAAGAAACGTTTCAGTTCCTATACATTGAATATGGGACTAGGAGTCAGAGAAAAATTACTGAATTTAATGGGATTTTTTCTGCCCACTGCCATATCTCCCTAAGAAGGAAACGAGCCTCCTAAACACAGAAAGCATTGGCATTGATGATATTATTACTGTTATGATTGTTACTTTTTATAGCTTCAGAAATAGAAAGTAAGTTTATTGCTACACAGAACTCTGGAAAACAAGAAGCTTATTTTTTTATTCAGTGATTTTATTAACTATTGTAATATCTACCTAATTTGTAGACTTACCTAGGAATTGTAAATGCTTTATGTGGTAGGTTTGAAAAGAGAAATAAATATCAGTTATAGGACCTGTTTTCAGAACTGAAATTTAGAAGTAATATGGCTTTCAATATTTTACTTTGTGATATTTAATTGCCTACTCTAAATTTAAAAGTGCTTCAAAAAAAATCTTTTAATCCTTTTGCAGATTTGCAATTCCCCCCCAACATTTCTTGGCATGGGCAGCACATCTTTCATTCAGTTATGCTGAAAAAGATCCTTCAGAACAGCAAATAAAACTGGTGTGTAAAATCTGCCTGCCTGGCCTTCTCAGATTCAGGAGGTCTCACATTGTGGATTTTATTTTAACATGGATTTCTATTTTGTATTGCACCTTTTATCCAGGTGGAAATCTGGGGGAAATTCTCTTTCCTTTGAATTGCAGCATCCCCAGCAGTGTAGACTGCAGCACTCACGAGAGCTGCAGTGTCTGCAGGTTTATCCAGATGCATTAGGAGAGCTGCAGAGTCTGCAGGTTTATCCAGATGCATTAGGAGAGCTGCAGTGTCTGCAGGTTTATCCAGATGCATTCATGAGAGCTGCAGAGTCTGCAGGTTTATCCAGATGCATTCACAAGAGCTGCAGAGTCTGCAGGTTTATCCAGATGCATTAGGAGAGCTGCAGAGTCTGCAGGTTTATCCAGATGCACTCACGAGAGCTGCAGTGTCTGCAGGTTTATCCAGATGCACTCACGAGAGCTGCAGTGTCTGCAGGTTTATCCAGATGCATTAGGAGAGCTGCAGTGTCTGCAGGTTTATCCAGATGCACTCACGAGAGCTGCAGTGTCTGCAGGTTTATCCAGATGCATTAGGAGAGCTGCAGTGTCTGCAGGTTTATCCAGATGCACTCACAAGAGCTGCAGAGTCTGCAGGTTTATCCAGATGCATTAGGAGAGCTGCAGTGTCTGCAGGTTTATCCAGATGCATTCATGAGAGCTGCAGAGTCTGCAGGTTTATCCAGATGCATTAGGAGAGCTGCAGTGTCTGCAGGTTTATCCAGATGCATTAGGAGAGCTGCAGTGTCTGCAGGTTTATCCAGATGCATTCATGAGAGCTGCAGTGTCTGCAGGTTTATCCAGATGCATTCACAAGAGCTGCAGTGTCTGCAGGTTTATCCAGATGCATTCATGAGAGCTGCAGTGTCTGCAGGTTTATCCAGATGCATTAGGAGAGCTGCAGAGTCTGCAGGTTTATCCAGATGCATTAGGAGAGCTGCAGAGTCTGCAGGTTTATCCAGATGCATTCACAAGAGCTGCAGTGTCTGCAGGTTTATCCAGATGCATTCACAAGAGCTGCAGAGTCTGCAGGTTTATCCAGATGCATTAGGAGAGCTGCAGTGTCTGCAGGTTTATCCAGATGCATTCATGAGAGCTGCAGTGTCTGCAGGTTTATCCAGATGCATTAGGAGAGCTGCAGAGTCTGCAGGTTTATCCAGATGCATTCATGAGAGCTGCAGTGTCTGCAGGTTTATCCAGATGCATTAGGAGAGCTGCAGTGTCTGCAGGTTTATCCAGATGCATTCATGAGAGCTGCAGTGTCTGCAGGTTTATCCAGATGCATTAGGAGAGCTGCAGAGTCTGCAGGTTTATCCAGATGCATTCATGAGAGCTGCAGTGTCTGCAGGTTTATCCAGATGCATTAGGAGAGCTGCAGTGTCTGCAGGTTTATCCAGAGCCTTTGGAAAATCTTCTGAGGGGCAGTCAGGGCTGGCTGCAGGGAGTTGTCATGGGCTGGAGACAAGACAGAGATGTGCAGGGTGATGAAGATGGGACCCCAAGGCTCCATCAGAGGGCCCGTGGCAGGGGCCAGCAGGGTGTCCTGGTGTGTCCCATCCCTGTGACAGCCCAGCAGGGTGGCTGGGCGCCCCAGGGTGGCTGAGCACCCATGGGTGACTGAGCACCCCAGTGTGGCTGGGCACCCCAGTGTGGCTGGGCACCCCCAGTGTGGCTGAACACCCCCAGTGTGGCTGAGCACCCATGGGTGACTGAGCACCCCAGTGTGACTGAGCACCCCAGTGTGGCTGGGCACCCCAGTGTGGCTGAGCACCCCAGTGTGGCTGAGCACCCCCAGTGTGACTGAGCACCCCCAGTGTGACTGAGCACCCCAGTGTGGCTGAGCACCCATGGGTGGCTGAGCACCCCAGTGTGGCTGAGCACCCATGGGTGACTGAGCACCCCAGTGTGGCTGAGCACCCTCAGTGTGGCTGAGCACCCCAGTGTGGCTGAGCACCCATGGGTGGCTGAGCACCCCAGTGTGGCTGGGCACCCCAGTGTGACTGAGCACCCCAGTGTGGCTGAGCACCCCAGTGTGGCTGGGCACCCCAGTGTGACTGAGCACCCCAGTGTGGCTGAGCACCCCAGTGTGGCTGAGCACCCCCAGTGTGGCTGAGCACCCCAGTGTGGCTGAGCACCCCCAGTTTCCTTTCCTGCCTGCTGGAGCTGCTGCCCTGAGCCTCCCAGCGGGCTCATCCCCAGGGCTGAGGGAGAAGGGGCACCAGTGGCTGTGCTGGCACTCTGATGGGGGAGGCCCTTCCCTGGGAGCAGGGCAGTCAGCAAGGGCCAGAGCTCAGTGCATCCCTCCAGATGTCCAGAGCTGCCCAGGGCCCTGGCACACAGCCCAGAGCACCTGGGGGTTTGATTGTGACCCCTGGAACAAGGTACCAACCTTGTATGAGGACATGAGAGTCACACAGGTTTGAATGGTGCAATAACAAAATGATCACAGGGTGACAATGTAGATTTTGGGGTTTTTGGAATGGGGGTTATGGGGGCAAGATGGAGGAATCTGGGTGTGTCCAGCCTTTCTCCTTCTCCTTGTTCCCCATTCTCTGCAGTGATGTTGGCACTTTGGGATTGGTCTAGAGTAGAGGTGCACTGTCTAACACAGGTGATGGGTATTGGGAATTCAGTGTAAATGTGTTATATTTAGAATAGAAGCTCACTGTCTAACACAGGTGATGGGTATTGGGAATTCAGTGTAAATGTGTTATATTTAGAATAGAAGCTCACTGTCTGACACAGGTGATGGGTATTGGGAATTCAGTGTAAATGTGTTATATTTAGAATAGAAGCTCACTGTCTAACACAGGTGATGGGTTTTGGGAATTCAGTGTAAATGTGTTATATGTAGTTTGCAGTATAAAAGGACAACACACAGAGTGCCTGTGGCTGCCCTGCTGAGCAGATCTGGGCTGGGCAGAAAGAAAATTTTATAGATAAGAATTAATAAATAGCCTCAAGAGGAAAAGTGAAGATCCAGACTCGTTCCTCAGCCGTGTGGGCTGGAGCAGAGACACCCTGCACATGTGGGGCTGCAATGAACAACCAGAACCCGAGAGCAGGGAGCAGCTGGCAGCTGTGACCCTTGGTGACATGCAGGGCAGGATGTCCCCGTGGCCACACTTGATTTGTGCTGCAGCAAACTGTGCTGCTCCTGAAGCTGTGCTCAGTTCTCTCAAAGGCCTTGCACAGGTGTGGGTGAACAGAGCACTCCCAAGTAAGGAAAAGCAATTAAAATTATTAAAGCAACATTAAAAGTCATGCAGGAAGGTGTTTTGTAGTGCTAAGTGGGAAAAAATGAAATGATTTCCATTTCAAAGCTGACAGAGTTTATGTAGAAAGGCTATAGGAAATCAGTGGTGAAGCTATGAATAAAGTTCAAGCAAACAGAGGTAGTTTGCCTTTCTTTGCACAATTCTCTTATCACAGGTTAAGACAGTTCAGGTTTAAATGCAAATCTTAACTGCTCAGTATATTCATTTGTGAATATAGCTTTCCCTGCCCAGCCAGAAACTTCTCTGCAGTCTCTTTGTTACAAGCAAACAGAAATGCATCAGGGAGGAGAGTCTGGAGCTCCCAAAACCTGAAGCTGAGGTTATAAATAGCTAGAGAGCTGCCAGGTGATGAGCTCTTCACCTTTTACAAATGACCTATGAGATATATAGATACATATATATAAATATAAATATATATATCTATATATATATGTATGTATTTACATGTCCAGATTTCCAGCCATAGTTAAATAGTTATCCACTAGACTGAAATGTCTTCACACAGCTCCTTCCAGGATAATATTTCAGTCCTGGCTTCATTGTTCTTGGAGATGGAGCACTTGTTAGCCAGTCTGTAAATCTCTTCCTTGAGCAGCTTTCTTTTACAGGCATTTTACAACTTGGAGCATCTGGCTCCATTTTTATATCATTTTGATTCTTTCTGTTCTAACACTCAGATTGATTCAAGCAAGGTCTTTGTTTGGTTGGTTTTTTTGATTAGTCGGTTTTGGTTTTGTTTTGTTGGTGTTTTGTTTGTCCTGAACTTGCAGTGAGACATTTCTCATGTACTGGAAGGTGTTGAAGCTGTCACATGCTGGAGAAGGCAGTCCTGAGTAGCTGCTCTTCTTGAAATGGGTGGTGCAGCTCAGGGAGTTATTTGCCATCTGAAGGACTGAACTTGCAGTTGCTGAAGTTCTTTGAGGCTGGTGATAGTGCTGATGGTGGGTCCAGGTCTGTGGGACACCCAGGTACAAAAGGTTGCTTCAGGGTGAATTTTTTTTCCTTGCATTTAAGTTCCACCTCTGTGTTACAGCTTAGCAGATCAGTGCTGTGCCTGCTCGGAGATCACACAATCTCAGAATGACCTGGGGTGGAAGAGACCTTAAAGATCATCCTGTTCCACCCCCTGCCCTGGGCAGGGACACCTCCCACTGTCCCGGGTCCCTCAGAGCCCCATCCAGCCTGGCCTTGGGCCCTGCCAGGGATGGGGCAGCCCCAGCTGCTCTGGGCACCCAGGAGAAACTCCCTGCCAATATCCCCTCATGCCAGTACATTCCCTCCTCTGGGGACACAGAGTTCAGACAGAAGAGACACACATGGCAGCTGTGTCACTGCTGCCTTGGCTTGGTGGTGGCGTGCTCTGGCCTTTCTGGCAACCCCAAGTGGGCTAAGGGTTGTAGAAATAAGAGATTCTTCCTTTTGAGTGATGTCTTGTCTTTTGAGCCTTGTTTTCTCCCTGTGCTGTGCTCTTTCTCCAGCTGGGATGACAGCAGCTCTGTCAGCAGTGGGATCAGTGACACCATAGACAACCTCAGCACTGATGACATTAACACCAGCTCCTCTATCAGCTCCTATGCCAACACTCCTGCCTCCTCCCGCAAGAACTTAGATGCACAGGTAAGAGCTTGGCTTTGTTCAGCTAGCCCTGGTATTTGTGATTTTCCCTGAGCAGGAGCTGTCGTTGTTTTATGTGACCGTGTTCACAGGGTGAGGGAGGAGGATCTGACTCCATGGTTCAGAAGGCTGATTTACTATTTTATGATAGATATTACATTAAAACTATACTAAAAGAATGGAAGAAAGGATTTCTTCAGCAGGCTGGCTAAGAATAGAATAAGAAAAGGAATGATAGCCAAGGTTTGTGGCTCAGGCTCTGTATCCGAGCCAGCTGACTGTGCTTGGCCATTAATTAGAAAGAACCACGGGAGACCAATCCCAGATGCACCCTTTGCATCCCACAGCAGCAGATAACCATTGTTCACATCTTGTTCCTGAGGCCTCTCAGCTTCTCAGGACGAAAAGTCCTAAGGAAAGGATTTTCCATAAAAGATGTCTGTGACAGTTTTAGGTTGCTGAACGTGAACACACAGCCAGCCTTTAGTGTAGACAGTGTCAGTAATAACCACCTTGCCATCCATGGCATTTACAGATATTTCCTCTGTGGGGGGAACCCAAGGCATGTCTGCCATGGTCATGTCACAACAATTGGGTCTTGTCTTGCTAGAGGCACTGCTGCACAGAAAAGAGATGTAAATGGGATTTTATGGAGATACTTTTGAATTATCAATATAAATATATAGAATGAAATGGAATTACATTTTTCCTATAGAATCTGAAATGGTATTACATTTTTCTTTTAAATAATAGAATACAATAAAGTAAACATCAAAGTTCAAAGGTTGTTTACGCTTTCATCAGAAATGTAGGCATGTTATGCCAATGAAATTGATTTTATTAAATTTCCAGAGCTGTGTGTTATTGAAGCCTTTCTGTGGTTGCCAGCATTTCATAGGAGGACAAACTTGGCCTCCCTCAGCAGGATACATCCCCTCTGTGCTCAGACACCACGCATCCAGAGAGGGTGCAACAAGTGAAGGCATCCAACAGTTTCTCATGGATAAACAGACTGCGTAACACAGAGATTTGCACCAATACAAACTGCACCTTTTTGTACCAATTCCATAGATTTTGCTTTGGGAAAGTGCAGGACTGAGAAGCCCAGCTTTGTTCTGGTCCTGCTCAAGGGACTCGGGCGCTGCGTGCTGGCATGTCACCACTGGGATGTCACCACTGGGATGTCACCATTGGCATGTCACCACTGGGATGTCACCACTGGGATGTCACCACTGGGATGTCACCACTGGGATGTCACCACTGGGATGTGGTGACCTGGTGGAGGAGAGGGATGGAGGTGTCACCTGCTCCTCTGGTTCTTCCCTCTTCTCATCTTCTCCAGTCCTTTCATCAGGGGCTCCTCAGTCTGGTTTTGGCATCAGTTGTGGTGGAGACCTGTGGTGCTGTGAAGCATGGCTGTGTCTCCAGAGCTGTGGTGCAAGCACAGAGCAGTCTTTGTTCCCTTGCCATGTGTGAGTATTTGAGCCTGCACAAAGGGATTGCAGGCAGCCTCTGTCTGCCTGTCAGCGGCTGCACAGGCACTTGGAACTGCTGGTACAAGTTCCATACAAGCTGAGAGGAGTTCAGATCTATCAGGCCTGTTTTTCAGTGCCTGACAGAGAGTGAGATGGGCAACTGGAAGTATTTTTTGACAGTTGTTACTGTCTCAACATTGTAATACTGTTGGGAAGGGGGAAAAAAAGGAAAACTTAGGGAGATGTGACTAAACATTAACCTGAGGAAAAAAAATAGAAACTCATGTGACTTCTATCTTCTGATGGATCAGATTCTTGGAAACACCTCTGAGAGATCACAATCTGTGTTGACAAACTCCTCTTCCTCCCCCACAACTATTACAGTATCCAAGAGGTGCAGACAGACAGCAGAAGAAAGGCAGCTGGAGCTTGTTGAGGCAGCAGAGCGTAGTTGTTGGCAGAGGAAGCTGGGAGCCAGGAATGTACAAGTGATGTTTGCAGTTTGTTGGTGAGATGTGTGTCTCTGACCTGCTTTCTCTCCTCAGTTTTCATGAATGACAGTCCTTATTCCAGGTCTTCTGTTATCTGCAAATTATTGCCCATAAGATAGTTCATTTTCAGTGGAACAAACTACCTGAATCTTGGCGGCCAAGGGAGTGACAAGAGCTTGGAGTGCTGAAATGTGTGGCTTGCAGGGTTAATTTTTTGCTGCCAGTGTAGACCTCAGAGCTCACAATGCAGTGAATGCTGCAGAGACAACTTTTCTGTATTTCCTGAAGGACTCTGTGGTGGCCAGTGCCCAGGTTTGCCTTCCCCAGGGTGGTGGGTGAGCCACAAAGGACTAGCACACGTTTGCAGGGGCATGTGGACTTTGCTTCTGAGGGTGTCCCTTGCCTTGGTTCCCCTAAACAGTAGGAGCTTTTGAGCTGCTGTGGTTCTGTCCCTTTGAGAGGGTACAGAAGTTGGGTTTCAGATAGTTAAGGAGGGAGCTTGAAGCTAATACATGTGCAGCTGGGAGTCCAAGCAAATACTGCAGCAACATCAAAGGGAGGGAGTCTGAACATGTCAGGGTGTGCTGATAAAATCAGAAACTCGGGCAGAATCATCTCTGCAAAGAAAGGCATGGCTGCAGTTGGAAAACATCTCTGTTGAGATTTCTCTCTGATTTTCATGGCTGACGAGTACCCCATAGTACAGAGGCTGCAGTTTCCCTATCTTTGAGAAACAGGACTTAAATCTGATATTAACTCCACCTTCAGAGGCATTCATAGCTGCATCCTCTTCTCATAGCAGTACAGTGAAGGTGTTTGCAGGTTGTTTCTGCACAAGCATGTGATGGGAACCAGAGTTTGCCTTGCCACGTTCCCATGTCCTGCTGTGGTTATGCCAGGTACCAAACCATTTCATGTAGTTACAGGAGTTTTGGCACCCTAGTATTTTTCCTTTTTATTGCATAGAATTAGCTAAGTTACCTTTATCACAGTACTATATATAATGTGCCTCTAAAGTCACATCATATGCATGCTTTTAGGAGAAATTAAAACCTGATGGGCATTTGAAAATAGCTTATTTAACTGAAATAAGATGGGAGAAAGAGACCAAGTAACAAATTCAGTCATGCAGTGGTAAAAGATCAGAAGATAGATAGAAAGCTTCCTTTGAATAGAAAAGTGCAGCATCCCTAAGCAGCTGGATAAGGCATCTTCTCAGGAAAGATGGGTTTGCTCTGTTCACAGCTTCAGATGTGCACAAGCTTTATAGTGAGTTGAGGAGTCCTGGTGGCTTGCTCCTGGCTCAGGCTTGGCTCCCAGCTTGTGCTGGCCGTGTGTTGC
The DNA here is from genome assembly GCA_009764595.1 of Geothlypis trichas. Lineage (NCBI taxonomy): Eukaryota > Metazoa > Chordata > Aves > Passeriformes > Parulidae > Geothlypis > Geothlypis trichas. The sequence continues at coordinate 53,510 of CM019906.1, read as the reverse complement.
TGTGACCTCCAGCCTGGAGTGTTTCCACCTTCACCCTCGGGGTGGGTGCAGCTGCAGTCCCCAAGGCAGGTTTCACTGTGTTTTGGGTTGATTCCTTACTCGTGTTTCTGTGCTGTTCTCAGTGTTTACCGTTCAACACAAGCATCTCTGGCCAGAGGCTGTCAGAGGTGGAGGTGCAGCATTTCAAAGACTGCAGCAGAGTTTGGCTGTGGGTGTGGTAGTAGAGTAAAAGGCAGGAGAGCAAAGGTGCAGAGGACTTCTTGCAGTGCTGTTCTCTCTGGAACTGACTGTGCTAACCTTACAGACTAGGGCACGGGAGCTGGAAGGTGCAGGAATATTTCCTCATCAACCAAAACTAAAATAAGGCCTTTGCTGGCAGGCAGGTGTATTTCTTGTTCTTGGACACTAACAGTGCACACACACAATTCCAGCCAAGGACTGGGAACGAGATACTGAAGTGACCACGTGAGGAATGGTGGCTTTGAGCTGGCTTTGTTGGTTGATTATTTGGTGCATTTTGCCTGTGCTCTCTTCCAAGGTTTGTGAATGTAGGAGCTGTGTGCATGCAGTAGTGATTTTGGAGAGGCACAGGACATGGAAACAGCCACACTGTGAGTTTATTACACACCTGCTGATGGTCAGAAACACAAAGGTGAGCCACCAGCCCCAAGGCTGGCAGGCACAGGAGGAGAAGGGGGTTAGAAAGCAGAGATCCACTCAAGCCTGCACTGGGTTTCCTCTCTTTGAATGGAGAGGGAGGGAAACAGCATTTGCGTAGCACAAGGAAAATACAAGAATATGATATTACCTAAATCCATAATTCAAAATGCATGTTAGTCTAATGACTCGATATGTAGATAAATAACTCAAGCCCTGTTTCCTGACTGAAGAGAGACCGTTGTGATATGTGGTGTCAGCTTTCACACACTTGATTGCTTAACTAGTTTTTCAGGCTTTAAAAAAAAAAGTAGTTACAGTAAAAAGCAGAGGAAATTCAACCTCAGTTCCCTTGAATTCTTTAATATTAATGGTGTGATCTGATAGGTAAGGGAAAGTCACAAACTTAAAACATTCTTTAGGAACTTAGAAGCTGAAAAGCGTGGTAAATAATCTTACAGCTTCTCCTGTGCTGCGTCTTTCTGATTTTCCAAAAGGAATAAAGACTGTGAGCTTTTTAATGCTTTGGGATATTTAAAATAATTTCTTCCTTTTGCCTGCCACACAGTTCTGAGCACATTCACCTCCTGCTGAGGCTGCAGGGCAGAAAGGTGGCATCAAACTCCCCACAGCCCCCAGCCTGTACTTGGAACTGCAGAGGTGCTGAGCTGTCAGTCTCGTTCATGGTGCTGTGGTGGCTGGGGAACACTGCAGCTCTGAGCTTTTTATCCTGATCAGAGTCAAATGTGTGGATATTTGTCATTTGTGCCTGATCACAAAATGCTTGGTTGTGGTGTTACCACATTCACCAAATTTAATCAACAGCGTTTGACAGGAGTAGAATTCTAGAAGAGTAATCATTAGCAGTGGCAAATATTAATGCATGGGGAATCTATAAAATATACACACACACATATGTATATAGGGAAATATATTTAATGTAAGCATTTCTGAGATTTTGGCAAAGGTTTGCTAATGAGAAATTTTTCTATTTAATATTGAGCTTAGCAAAATTCTTCATAAGAGACTGGTAACACAATCTGTGCAAAGAGTAGGGGAAAAAAAAGTCTGCAAGAGAAACTAAAGTGATTTATGTATGGGAGTCAGTCTCGAGTGTTGTTAGAAAGTTTTTCTTCAGTCCTTAGGTGTCCTTCTGCTGTGTTAGGTTAGAATTAAGAGCATTCCACATATTCAGATCTGTTCCAAAAGCTGCCTCCTCATGCTCTGGAGATCAGATTGCCAGACAAGAGATAAGAAAGCAGCAGGAACAAAGGAAGGCTGGCTGCACAGGTTTGAAATGCTTTTTTGGCATTGCAGTAAAAGGGTTTGTCAGGAATTTGAGATGGAGGATTATAAATGTCATGGAGCTGAATATGTCCTTTATACATCTGGTAGGGGTTTTTTCCCCTTTATTTATTCCAAGGAGCATGGCTGTTGTGGTTTTTGCATTTTTCTTGCAAAGGATATTGAAAACCATGTCCTTGCTGGGGTCAGTTTGTTGCTGTACCGTTTCTCCATCAGAGACACGTCGTGTCTGTAGGCGCTCAGAGGTGAGTGCTGAGCTGGTTAATCGGGTGATGGCTCCTGCTCACAGCGCTCCCTCCCAGAGGCCTGCTCTGAAGGGTGTGCTGCGTTCCCTCTGTCCTAGACCGACGCGGAGAAGCACTGCCAGGCGGAGCGCGGCTCCCTGTGGTCGGGCGATGAGCTCAAGAGGTCGGACGGGGGCTCCGACAGCGGCGTGAGGATGGAGCCGGGCTCCCGGTGGAGGCGCAACCCCTCGGATGTGTCGGACGAGTCTGACAAAAGCACCTCTGGCAGGAAGAGCTCTGCCATTGCCCCGACGGGCTCCTGGCGGCGGGGCATGTCGGCTCAGGTTGGCATTACCGCGCCGAGGCCCAAGCCTTCCACCGCCTCGGGCGCGTTAAAGACACCTGGAACAGGTGAGCAAGGGCGTGAGATGTAAACGAGCCAAAAGGGGGTTCGGTGTGAAAACAGTTCAAATACTTCGCAGAGGCAGAACTTGAACTTCAGGTAATCCTGCCTGTATTTTTAGGCATTGCTTTAACCTAAGCAGCATCTTGTATGTCCACATTTCTATTTCTGTCTAAGAATGTGTATTTCCAATTAGTACACCCTGCCAGTTGTTTTCATGAAAAACTCTGGTCTTAAGCCAAACTAGTTCTTTGGCACAGTATTGCTGTGTGAGGAATAAATAATATAATTTTAGTTTTGAAAATCGCTGGTTTTGAAAATCACTGTTAACAAAGAGCATACCATATATATGGTTGAGGAGATTCCCCCCCCTTACTAAACAAGCATGTTTGTTTATACCAAACTTAATTTCTGGATTTTCTTTTAAGTGTATTAATGATTTTAGCACTTGCAGATGTGTGAATGAAAATTGATTGAATTTGCATAATGAAGCGATGTAATTTAATATATCTCTTTTTATTAGGTCTTGTACACAATTGTATATGAGGAAGTTAAAGTTATATACTGCTTTGAACAATACTAATGCTTTAACAATGCCTTTTAGGGAAATTCTACTATCAACCTAACACCACTAGTGCTAATGATAGAAATGATCGATCTGTGGTAGCTGCAGAAAGAAAGTTTTTTTTTATCTGTCACTATTATGTGAGGCTGTTGTGCTTTTCGTATTCCAAAGGCAAAGGCACCACATACTTTCTCGGCATGTGTAACTCCCTGGAGTGGCATGTGAGTTCAGTGCAGCCTAGATCATAACTTTGAGCCGCGCTGCAGTGGCCAACGCGCTTTGCTTTTCATGCTGCTTTGAGTTTCATCATTTGCTTGATGTTTTCCAGTCATTAAATATTAGAATTCTTTTTCTATTTTTGTAGGGAAAACTGATGACGCCAAGGTATCAGAAAAGGGTAGACTATCTCCTAAAGCTGGACATGTTAAACGTTCCCCATCAGATGCAGGACGCAGCAGTGGTGATGAATCCAAAAAGCTTCCCACAAGTAACTCTAGGACAGCTGCTGCCAATGCTAATGCATTTGGATTTAAGAAACAGAGCGGGTCAGCCATAGGCATGACCCTAATCACTGCCAGTGGGGCAACTCTCACCAGTAGATCGGCTACCTTGGGGAAGATCCCCAAGTCATCTGGACTCGTGGGTAGGAGCACTGGTCGCAAGACTAGTGTGGATGGCTCCCAGAACCAGGATGATGGCTACTTAGCACTTAGCGCACGAACCAATCTGCAGTACCGTAGCTTGCCCCGGCCCAGTAAATCCAGTAGCAGAAGTGGAGCTGGGAATAGATCTAGCACGAGTAGCATAGACTCCAACATAAGCAGCAAGTCAGCTGGGTTGCCTGTCCCTAAAATCAGAGAGCCTGCCAAGGTAATCCTTGGAAGCTCTCTGCCAGGATTAGTCAATCAGACTGATAAAGAGAAAGGGATTTCGTCTGACAACGAAAGCGTGGCTTCATGTAATTCTGTTAAAGTGAACCCTGCATCTCAGCCTGCTGCTAGCGGAGCTCAGAGTGCCCACCAGCAAGGAGTCAAGTACCCCGATGTGGCCTCTCCCACCCTGCGCAGGTAGGCAACAAACTCCTGGGTTCTGCAGGGGCGTGGGGGAGCTCAGTGAGCAGCGCTGCCAGCCAGCACTTGCTGTTCAGTGTCCTCCTTCAGGGTCTGGGTATTTGCATTGAATGTCACACAAACAGCTTGGCCAGCGCTGCGGATGCGTAGGGCGCCACGTGGCAGCAGCAGAAGTCTGACGTTCAGGGAAAAATCCAAACCTGTCTGGCAGAAGCTTTGGCAATTGCAATTTGAGTCACCTTGGTGCAGAAATCATACCTGGAGGCTTTTAGCTGTGCAGATATCACAGATAGAAGAATTTTCTTGCCTGAAGGTTACTGAAGAGTTTTTGCACAGATGTATGTGTAACAAACCTGGAAATATTCCAGTCGTGGATCAAGTAAACCAGCGACTGGAGGGTTAGCTCAGATTTTCATGATGACAGTAGCATTGACCTGCCAGGCTTAGATTCACCCAAAGCAAACTATTCTAGCTTGTGTGGATTAGCCCAGTATGTTGCAAGACGTAACATCTTAGCCTGTGAAGAAGAACCCTAAATAAGTTACTGTCTAAGCTGGGTTAAATTTTCATATTTAATACTATTTTTTTGGACAAAAATCCTATCTGTCTTCTATTTCTCCAAGAGTACCTCCCAAACTAACATTTACAAATAGTTAGTGAGGAGCTAATTGTTGATGCAGTGTGTATCAGAGCCTTGATATTGGTGAAAAGTTCTGTCAGTATTATTTTTCAACTGAATTTGAGTAGCTTGTGTGTTCCAAGTTGCAGTGTTTTGCATTCCATTTTGTCGTGACGCCCATAATGCCCATACAGTTATGCTCCATCATCCTGCTTCCAGTGATGTGAGAAAGCCACATTCCATCTGAAGCACCAGTGCAAGCACAATGGCTGTGATGGCAGCTTAGGCTGATGCTGTGAACTGTTTTTAGATGGGTGGTTTTGTTTGAAGGGTCTGTGTGAGGATAATTGACACTTTATTTCGTACCTGGTTAACAATAGATAAGCCATGTACTTTGGAACATGTAATTTTCATCAATGGCTACCTAAAAACTCCAGTAGGCCTTTCACTTGTATAGGATACACAATGAGAAATGCAGATTTTCAGTGATTTCAGTGTGCCTCAGTTACACTGGTGGGAATGTGATTGGGAGTTTTTTATTACTGAAAAGCTGCATTGCTGACTGTGTAATTGAAGTGCTACATTAGAAATACACAAAACTTCAAAGAGCAGACACTTAGAGGCTCAATTTAACTATTCCCTCATTTGATTTACAATTTCACACTTGAATTTTCACCAGCCTGTCAAAGTTGTCATGTGCTGAAATGCGTCAGAGTTTAATTGGGCCTCATCTGTTTATTACTGATTTCTAGGATGGCAGTAAAGAAGATTTTGAGCTTAATTTTCGTAGCTGAGTTGCAGGCATTGTTTTTTGCATATTTCCTCTTGGCCCTGTATTTTTTGTTTGGTGTTACACACTGAATTAGAATCCATACCTTTGCAATGGTACAGATTTACCTGTTAAGTTCACGGACGTATGTAACTTAAATGTTGTCATAAACAGGGGTAGACAGCTTATCAAACTGTTGTGTGGGTGCTTGGAGTTTTTTAAGCTCTGGGGTGCTTTCTTTAAGAGTGGTTTCCCCAGTGCAGTGAAGAGGTTGTATGCTGTGCCACGGGAATGCCTTGGGGAGTGCCCTAAGCTGGTGTAGCTGCTGAGTGCCCAGGAATCCTGGACTGGTTTGGGTCAGAAGGGACCCTGAAAATCATTTTATTCTGATTCCCTTGCCATGGGCAGGGAGACCTTCCAGTATCCCAGCTCAGTCAAAGTCCCACACTTCAGACATGGGGCAGCCCCAGCTTCCCTGGGCACCCTGTGCCAGGGCCTCACCACCCTCCCAGGGAGAATTTCCTCCTTGTGTCTGATCTAAGCCTGCCCTCTCGGTGGGAAGGGTTGTCCGGGTGCCTTGTGGAGGTGTGCAGCAGCAGCTGCCCAGCTCAGGTGTGCTCCATGCCCTGGAGCTGCAGGAAGCACCTGTGCAGCCTGGACACTGCTGCTGGGCAGAAGCTGAGCCCCAGCAAGGCTTCCTGCTGCTGCTGCCCAAAACTCTGACAAGGAAGCCTCTTGACAAACCCAAAAATGAGTCTTGGGAGAGGAAGGGGGAGCAGATCAGCTTCTCCTCCCAAGCTCTGGGAATGAGAAGCAACATCAGCTTGATGGTTTCACAGCTGCTGTGTGTCCACTTCTCCCTCTCCCTGCTATAGCTGGGCAGCAGGAGCTCTCTCTTTTCAAATGTGGCCTTGCCCCAGGTGCTGCAGGTGGCCAGCTCTAACACAGCCTGTGTTTCTGGGAGGTGATGGACACAGTGCCTTAGTGTCCAGGTGTCCAACTACCTGGACATGCTCCAAAGCAGGGGAAGCTCTGCCTGGTGCATGCCCACCCCTAAGTTTTCATGAACACTTGGTGTAAGTGCTGTAGTCCTCTATTGTGAAAGATTTCATCCGCAGTGAATGATGGAAAAGCAAATCTGTACAGGTGTGTGTGAGGAAAACCAAGGTTCCACAGGTACACAGGAGCCAAGAGGCAGAAACAAAAGCAGTGTTTTGGGGTGGCTGTTTGATGCTGGAGTGGAAGATACTCTTCCTTCCTGATTTTGAAGATCAGTTTTGGAATGATTGATCAGTTTCCTACTGAGGCACTTGGGCACTCCTCAGGAGTTTCCCACTGACTGTTTTTGAGGGAATTGGGGTCTTGGCTTCCTTGGCATGAGCTGCATCACAGGCAGCAGTGATGCTGTGTCAGCCTCCTCCATGCCCTCCCTCCCCGAGTTCTGGAACTCTCCCAGCTTTTTCCTAGCCAATTCCAGGTGCCAGAAAGCAGGTAGCATCACATTCCCCACTAAAAATACTGTGCCCAGCCAGCTTGGCTCATGGAATGAAGCAAGCCTACGTTTGGTATGAGTGCAGAGTTGCATCCCAGCAAAAGCTGCTTCTGTGAAGAGCATTTGGTGATTTGTGCAGAATTCACCTGCTCAGTAAGCTTCCAATCTCTAGCATTCCATAAATCAGATTGTTTCTCTGGTGCCCTTTTTCCTTAAGGAACAGAAGAGGATGTGGCTGTATCTCAGTTCTGTGAAGCTGTGTTTTAGCTTTGTGGAAGTATTGCTCCATGATTCAAAGGTGACACACCTGAGGTAGATTTGGAGGTGTTGTAATTGCCTCTGGGCTTTATTGAAAGGGACAGTGAACATAAGGAGATTATAAATGTGTAGTTGCATATGTTCGGTCTAGGATCACGTACTCAGTACTGGTTTTATGAAGCTAAGATGAAATATAAGATATCCTTGAGCTTACTGTTACATTTTATGTATTTTTCATGCTGTCTTCTTTTTTACAGACTTTTTGGTGGCAAGCCTAGTAAACAAGTTCCCATCACCACAGCTGAAAATATGAAAAACTCAGTAGTCATCTCCAACCCTCATGCTACCATGAACCAGCAGGGTAACCTTGACTCCCCATCTGGCAGTGCTGTGCTGAGCAGTGGGGGCAGCAGTCCCCTCTATGGTAAAAACACAGATCTCAACCAGTCTCCCCTGGCTTCCAGCCCCAGCTCTGCACACTCAGCTCCTTCCAACAGTTTGACGTGGGGCACCAACGCCAGCAGCTCTTCTGCAGTGAGCAAGGACGGCCTTGGGTACCAGTCTGTGAGCAGCCTGCACACCAGCTGCGAGTCCATAGACATCTCCCTGAGCAGTGCAGGTGGGCTGAGCCACAACTCCTCCAGTGGCTTCATTCCAGCCTCCAAGGACGATTCTCTGGCTCCCTTTGTCAGAACCAGCAGTGTGAAGACCACGCTGTCTGAAAGGTTGGTGGGTTTTTCTCTTCTTTCCTATGTGTGTGTCTCGAGTGGGAATGAAGTGCTGGCAGCAGGAGCCAGTGCTGCAGACTCAGATCAAGTAATGCCTCTCAGCAGACAGGGGAGACAGCTCCAGGACTGGAACATTCAGATAAGTTACTCCCACAAAGGAGCCCAGCTCAGAGCAGGAGGATGGGTTCAGGACGGGTTTTTGTTTTGCTGTCACAGCCAATGTGACAACTTTTTTTCACTCCAGATCCTTCCAAAGATCTACTGGTAATTGAGCTGGTACTGGTATTTTTAAAAACCCTCCAATTTTGATTTCAGCTGCTTACTGTTAAACTTTTTGGTTGTAGAATTTGATGACTTTGAAACTGGAGGTTTCGCTGAAAAGACAAGTCCCCATCTCTGTAGTCACCTGATCCCCTCTCATCCTCTCTCTGCTGTCTTGTCCTGTCTGCAGTTGTTCACTGCAATATTGCAGCACAGGCATTCGTGTGAATGCTTAGTGAATGCCATTGGAAGCTGGATCCAAGTGAAAAGCAATCAGCTGGATTGTGTTTCAGACTGATCAGCTCCCCAGCTCTGTGTACAGTGAGATTCACTGGTGCCTGTGTGGACACAGGGTAGCACCTGGGAGGAGGCTGAGCAGGAAGGAGGGAACAGGGATTTCCCAGTGTCAGAGCTGGATGGGTGGCGCCCTGAGCTGACACTGGGGTGAGCTCTGCAGGGGTCTCTGAGGGACCTGTTGCAGATGAGAGCAGAACCCTTGCAAGCACTGGAAGTCAGCTGTGTCCTGATGTGCAGTGGTGAGTTCAGACAGCAAGATGTTTGTAGCTGCATCTCAGTGGAGAAAATTGCACCTGAATGTAATGTTGTGACAGTTTCAGGTTCTGCTTGTGTTTTCTTATAATTCCTTTTTGTTCCTTCATCTTTTCATTCTAATGGTCCTTCTCTTGTTTTCTGTCTTGTTGCACTGCTCCTTCTAGCCCTCTCTCTTCCCCTGCTGCTAGCCCCAAATTCTGCCGCAATACCTTGCCCAGGAGACAGGACAGGTAATGCTGTCTGAGGACAGGTGTGCTCAGGGCTGCAGTTTCGTTGCCCATCTCAGTGAAGCAGATTGTTTTGTGGCAGCCTGTGCTGAGTGGAGTGCTGTGTTGTGTTGTCATGCAGGTGTGACTGACACAGACATGCCAGTGAGAGTCCCTGCCAATGCCCTCTCCCCACCCAGACCAGTCTGGAGAGTGTATGCAGCACAGTTGGCCTGCGTTTGGTGTTGCTCTCATTTCTGGGAATGCCCTTTGGTTTGGGGGGCTGCTTTTAACCCACCCTTCAGATCTTTGCCAAAGACAATTTGAAAGTCAAGCCCCGTTTTTTTTTTCCCCTACAAATGTAAACTCTCACTAGCATTTCAGCATTCCTCTGGCATGCTGCTTTTGCCACTGCCTTTCTGGCCAGTCTGTTTTGTTGTGACGTCCCTGTGTCAGTGTTGTCAGTCTCTTGCTGCAGCTTGGCTCATGAGTGTTTTCCAAGTACTTGGGTACTTTACAGTCGTCCTTGTACAAATGAATGGTAGAATTAGGAAAAGATGACACAAATGTAAACATTCAAGCTCACTTTTTCTCTCTGATGTAATTTTTATCCCAGTCCCATACTGTAACTTAGCTGTAAGGGTTGTCATTTAGTTAATTTACTTAACCACAGGGGTATTTTCTTTAAAAACAAATTAACAGGCTCTGCTCATCAGTTGTAAAAACATAAACTGAAATAGTTGAGTTTTGGGCAACTGATCTGTCCATTTTACTTTGCTAATGGAACTTAGGCTAAGATTTGGAAATTTAAACAGTCTGGGCTCAGTACCTCTTTACAATAATTAGGTGCATTCCCTAAAGGGTGTCTGCTGAAAGAAATGATGGGAAGGTGGTTTGGGCTTGAATATTCCCATGAGGTTTTACCAACAGCCTGCTGAAAAGTGTGTTTTTTAAGCACTGATTTGATGTTTAAAGAGCCATTTTTGTTCCTTGTGGGTAGGACACACAGTGAGGTGAGGCTGTGAAGAGATGTGGTTCATTGGCATGGGAGCAGCTGCATGTTTGTGAGGAGCTCTGTGCATGTCCCTGCAGGGAGCCCCAGCACCCTCTGCAAGGGGTGCAGGTGTCTGTGCGTGCTTCGTCCTCACCTGACTCCTTCCCTTGGTCCTCCTCTGAAGCTCTTCTCTTTTAACTTTCTGCAGCGACCCTCATCTTGATAGGAACACTTTGCCTAAGAAGGGACTCAGGTATTGGTGTTTCCACGTGGTTTGACATCTTGTGTGGTGGCTTTGGAGTTTGCTTTGTGTTTCTGTGGTGGCTGCTGCTCGTGGGCGCAGTTTGCGAGAGGTGGCAACAATACTCTTCCTCTTTCCTTCCTCTTTCCTTCCTCTTTCCTTCCTCTTTCCTTCCTTTTTTCTTCCTTTTTTCTTCCTTTTTTCTTCCTTTTTTCTTCCTTTTTTCTTCCTTTTTTCTTCCTTTTTTCTTGCTTTCTTTCAATCCTCAAAGAAGGCCACTGACAACTGAGCTTTTTTCATCCAGTGGCCTCACTGCTTGAGCAAGGACTGTGGCTTTTGCTGGCTTCATTGCTGGGAAGCATCTCAAACCATCCCTGGGCTTGATTTAAAAGCAATAATGTTGTTGTTTCTGTGCCTTTTACATGGAATGACCTGAAATAGTTTTTTAACCTTGGGAACCTTGGTGTTGTTATGTAAATAGAAAAGATTAGCAAGGTCATGCCAAACCTTTCAGGATGAAATTGGACATGAATTTTTTTTAATTGCATCATAATACCTTAATCTATGTTTTATAATCTACATTCTATTTAATCTATACCTTATTTTCTACTCTTGTAGAAAATAACAAAAAAAAAATAAAATAAACTTTAAGCTGTTGTCTTCTCCCATATTTTGTACATCTGTGAGGTAGTGATTTTTATTACATCTTTTTTTTCCCATTGATACAAGCAATTCCAACCAGAATTACTGTTGGCTATGTTAATTAAATGCCTTTACATGTTAGAGAATTTACAGAAGGTATCTCTGACAGTTTAGGGAATTCAGCTTCTGAATTGCTTAATGCAGCATCTGGGATCACTGCCTTGGAACTGCAGCTGTGATTTTTTCTGTGCTGTGCATCTTGTTCTTCAGAGCAGCCTTGTCCCATGAAGCTGAGTGCTAAAGGCCTTTCTTAAAATGGTGATTTGTTTTAATGTTTCTGTGGTCCTCAGCTATGTCTCTAATAAATGCTCTCTTCTGAGACATGTGAGTGCTGAAGAGGTGGGTGTTAATGCTGACAATAGAAATAGATCTGTAGTGTGTTAGGGTAACAGGACTGTTTAAAGCCCCCCTTTCTAAATAGACTGATTTATATGCCAAGTTCAAGAAGTGCAGATTGCCAGGGATTGCTGCTGAAGTGTTGAGGCATAAGCAGCAGGATGAGTGTATTTTTTTAAAGCAGATTGACTTTTGAAATTACTGCAGTGTTCCCATTGATTTAAAATAATCTTAACAAGTGATATCTTACTGTAGGGCATTTACTTGAAGGGAATCCGATTAATTAAAGAGATAGTAGCTGCAAATGATAGGCTCTGAGTTTCTGGAAGGAGGGCTGGTAACTGATAGCCATTAGTCCCAAGGCCATGGCCCAGCCCAGGACAGAGCCTGCATTCCAGCAGCAGAGGGGTTCCCAGGAGGCTCTTGGTTCCTGTGCCTGTCACTGCCTCACATGGCACCTGTCCTGACACACAGGCACAGTAAATGAAACCTCAGCTGAGGCCATTCTGCTCTTTTCATTGCCTTCAGAAAAGGCCAAACACAGGCTCCTTTATGATGTTTCAGTGCTGTTGGTTTTGAGCTAAATGGGATACACCTCCACAGGCCTTATGTGGATGTCTCTGGAATATGAAATATCGGGTCACAGCTTGTTAAAAAAAATCCTGGTAGTGACTTTGTTGGCTTGAATTTGGTCATATCACAAAAAGTCAGCTAAGGTTATTGATGTACCAAAGTATTTAAATAGTGTTAGAGTTTTGGCATAACTTAGGAAAAGGTTTCCAAGTTTTAGTTTTATTTTTAAATCATATGATGTAGCACTCGCTGCATTTTATCCTGCAGTGCTACACAGCACAACTTCCACCTGTGACTTTTGGTTCACTCTGGTTTGGTTACACCTGAAGCCATTGGAATGAAGTTTGTGATTTGGTCTTTCCCCCCCACCCAAACAGAGGCAAAATGAATTTGGAGCCTGTTGGAAGAACTTGGCACAGCTCCTTAACTCAGAATTCTAGTTGGTTTAGATTACTTAACCCTTTAATTTCATATGAGAATTCTTCCTTTTTTCTTTCTCTCTCTCTCCCACCCCAAGCCTTGTGACATTTCATGGTTGGGTTTTTTGTTTGGTGGGTTTTTAACAAACAAGTCAGCTGAATCTCCAGGTTGATGGTGAAACCCTGTTTGTTTGTTTGTGCAGGTATGCTCCATCCTCCCAGCTCCGGAGCCAAGAGGATGCCAAGGAGTGGCTGCGGTCCCACTCGGCAGGAGGACTGCAGGAGACTGCTGCCAATTCTCCGTTCTCCTCTGGATCCAGCATCACATCACCCTCTGGAAGCAGATTCAACTTCTCCCAGCTTGGTGAATAATGATCTGTTTGAGTATCTCAGCAGTGCCCTGTGTCCTGCACACTGCACAGGATCACCTCCTCTCAGCAGCCCCAAGGCCCACACTGAGCCTGAGGAACCACTCTCACTGCAATGAGTGTGACTAACTGGCATTGTTATCTGTGTGCCCAAAGGTGCCATTCCTGCAGTCACTCTGATTCTCTGGGACTAACCAGATTCCTTAATTTAACTTGTGAGCTTTATAAAATGTTCAGCAGAGCCGTTGGTGGTATCACACAGTGGGGTGCTTAGGGGACATAGGATGTTGCCTGCAGATGTTGCAGCACATATCATTCTCTAAAACCCAAGCATTTTATTTACTGTGTGTGCCAACCTCATCACTTTGGTGTTCTATCTTGGTCTTTTCCAAATGGCTCGTTGGAAAATTGCAGAAAGCTCAATCGAGCAATATATAAAAATCAGGGGAGTTTCAAGTCAGAAAAACTGCCATTCCTTCACTTAATTTCTTTGATGAACACATTTTAAATTAAGGAAACAATCAGTGGTAATTGGCAGGATCCATGAGGCACTGCAGGTTCCAGCTGACTGTATCAGCAGTTGAAATAAGCTGATTTAAGTGCTAGTGGTGCTCATCTCTGCTGGCCTGCTGAAGTATGACTTGGCTGCTTTGCAGCTTCTTCAGGCTTATGAATTTCATCTTGAAGTGACATTTAGAAAGAAAATGCCAGTTTGGTCATGACTTCCAAAAGCCCCTCCGCAGTAATTAATATTATTTTTTAAAATAAATATATTGTTTGTAGTAACTAATTTATAGATAATAATTTGTGCAAAATAGTTAAGCTTGCACTTGTGAACTTGTTGTGGGTAATTTGGAGCAGATTGCACAGTCACTTGTTTCTAGTGTAGTTTTGAGTTGCAGTAATGACATTCTAGAGCCTTTCCTTGAGTGTTCTGGAAAGAAACACGTTCACTAAGTGGCTTTAAATAAACTGACACTTAGCAGAATTTCAGCTGAATATACACACAGCATGGCTACATTCCCAGCAGCTAGCCAACTGTCAGGAAACTTCATGAAATTAAAAAAAATAACCAGAAAGTGTTGTCATAAGCCCAGGAACTTAACTCGTTATGTACAATGTTGGAGATTATTTGTATTAACTTTAAAAGCTCTTTGGCCACAAACTGCAATGAACACCAAAAAAAAAAAAAAAAATGCTTTCCTATGTTTTTAAGATGAGAGCATAGAGATATTGGAGTTAAGAAAGGCCACTGGATTTAATTTAAGAGCAAATTATAATATGAAATTCAAGCACCTGTGAACTGAATTATCCTGTTTTCTACAGTAGTCTGTGTCAGTTGATGGTCTGTGACAGCACACCAAGAGGAACTAGATGAACAATGATTTTGTTCTCTTTTTTTACCCACAAATGAACTAGTTCTTAGTAAATTGCAGGCATAATTTTAGCACAAAAGCTCTTTTCAGAAATGTGAGATTGCAGTACTTTTGTACTCTAAACACTGGCTGGAAGAATATTGGCTTTTAAGGCAAAACGAGTATTTTACAGTTCTCAGGACATCATAGCTGAAAGTTCTGAACTGTACAGCTATTAGGAAACTAAAGCTCTTCATACTTGTGAGTGAAATACATAGAAAAATGTCATTTTCTTAGAACCTGAAGGCTTTGAGGAAGGTAAGTCCTGCTCCATATAGACAAAATACTACAATTTTTGTGGAAGAACAGTTCCAAATTAAATAATTATTAATTCATTAACTAACGAATTAATTAATTCATTAACTAATTAATGAATTAGTTAAAGACAAGATCATTTTCTTTCATTCTCCCATGCGTTGGAGATGTTTGTGAGGTGACTCAGCTTGTTTGTGGAATTACAGACACATGGACATTGAGGACACGCAGACAGTGTTTAAAATTACCTCATTTGACTTGAGTTTCACCTGCACTGGCCCAGTTTGCATACCTGTTCCTTGAAAACCAGTGATACCTGGAGATGATACCAGAAATTTGTGTCTTAAAGTGGAGGGCGGGGGGAAGCGCCTTTGCTGGTGGAGGGTGACAGAAGGGGAGCGGGACAGGCCGTGAGGGCGGCGTGTGGGGTTCTTGAGGGGACAGGCCGTGAGGGGACAGGCCGTGAGGGTGGCGTGAGGGGACAGGCCGTGAGGGGACAGGCCGTGAGGGTGGCGTGAGGGGACAGGCTGTGAGGGGTTCGTGAGGGGACAGGCCGTGAGGGGACAGGCCATGAGGGTGGCGTGAGGGGACAGGCCGTGAGGGTGGCGTGAGGGGACAGACTGTCAGGGGACAGGCCGTGAGGGGTTCGTGAGGGTGGTGTGAGGGGACAGGCCGTCAGGGGACAGGCCGTGAGGGGTTCGTGAGGGTGGCGTGAGGGGTTCGTGAGGGGACGAGGGACGAGATGGGAATTGGACTCCCGTGTTCTCAGAAGGCTGAGCTCTCCTTTCTGGTTTCCTTTCCTTTCCTGCCCTCTGATGAAATCCTTCCTTCTATTGTTTTAGTATAACCTTACTATACATTCTCTTTTCATATAATACATACCATAAAATAATCGATCAGCCTTCTGGAGCAGGGAGCCGAGATCCATCAGACCCTCATCCCCTCCGTGTGGGGGCGGCCCGCAGCCCGCCCCAGCCGGGTTTTACAGTGTGTGTTTGTGTCTGTGTCTGTGTGTGGCGTTGCAGCGAGCCCCACGAGCGCGGCCCAGCTCAGCCTGTGCAGCCCCGGCGCCCCGCGCACGCCCGGCCTGGCCCACGCCGACGGCGCCCCCGAGCCCGGCGGGGACGCGCGGCTCCGCAACAGCTCCGTGTCCCTGGACGAGCGGAGCCGCGCCATGAGCCGCTCCGGCTCCTTCCGCGACGGCTTCGAGGAGGGTCAGTGCGGGCGGGCGGGGAAAACAACCGCAGGGAGTGCCGCTGGTGAACAGAGAGGGTTTCATTGCAGACACGGCGGGGCACGGAGTCGGCAGCAGTTGGGGAGTTCATGGTAGACAGGTCCCAGCAGCCAAAATAATGGGCTGGCTGCGGTTTCCACCCCTGGAATTCCATCTCTGCTGATTCCCAGAAGGTGCAGAGATGTACCTGGGGAACGATCACTGTGCATCTCTGATTATTATTATTATTATTTATCTCCCCTTTTCATTCTTTCAGTAAACACGGGCTGTGGTTGCAGCCAGGGCTGAGCACACCATCAGCCAGAGCCTGGCTCTGACTCACAGCCCTGATTGATGTTCTCAGTGCAGGAGAGTCCTTCATGTGTAACTAGAGAGATCATTTTAATTGAAAATATGATTATCCTGAGAAAGCAAATGGATGTGAGGAGTTTTTTTCCTAACTTTCTTGTGGGTTTTCTAAATTATCTTAAATTCCTTCAGAAGCCAACTTAGACCTTGTTTACTTCTCTTTCCAGTATTGCCTTAGGATAGAATGTCAGTGGGAAAGCAGAACCCATTTATTATGAATGTAGAGTTGCTCTAGGTAATTAAAACAAAATGGCAGCTTTCCTAAACTTTTTTGGGTTTTTTTTTGTTTTTGCTAGAGGACCTAGAAGAAAGAAAAATTGATTTTATGCTATTTCATATGATTTGTGTTCAGTTACCTGAATTTTGAATGAAAGTTTCAGTTCAGTACTGTTTGTTTCTAAAAAATAAAATAAGGGAAAAGTAATTTTGCATGTTTCAGTAGCAGAAAGAATAGCTTCGGGTACTTTTTTCAGTAGTGTAATAAAGAATGAAATGATGCTGTATTTATATGTAAATCCTGATGTTACAGGCATCAGGATGGTAACAGCTTTAGCAATCACAGAATAGTCAGGGTTACAAGGAACCTCTGAAGTTCATCTAGGTTATCAGTGTAGGTGTATGTCCTTTATTGAATTTAAATGCAATAATTGCTTGAAACAAATCCTTTTCCAGAAAGTTTTGGAGCTGTGTTTTCACTGTTAATTTTTTATGGGAGAACAAACTTTGCCTGGTTCAATGTCCTTGCTTTAAAGAAACACCAAGAGACGTGCAGGGCAAAGGCACCTTGGGCTCATGGGTGCCTGGTGCAGCTCCCTTAGGCAGCAGAAGGAAGATGCAGCTGCATTTAGAGGAGAATTCACAGCCTCAGAATTAGACCATGTCTTTTTTTGTCTTGGGTCCTCTGTCTTCTCCTGGAGCTGCACTCTGGAGCTGGGTGTTGTGGTTTTCTCAGGATGTTCCCATCTTGGTTTGTTGCTTTAAAAAAAGCCCAAACCAACCTCAGTCTCACCTAAAACTGGAGATTGAATACTCAGATTTAATTTTGTAATCCCTGCTGCGTTTCTTGGGGTTTTGTTAAATCTTGAGTAAGGCCTTTTACAAGAATTTTAATATAAAATATCCAGAGAAATATTTATCTCTGGACAGACCTTAATCAAAACTTTTGTAAACTTTCTTGGTCACACCTAATTTTCCCAAAAATCAAGTATTGTGAAAATTTTGGAACAGCTTTACCAAATCCAAGGTTTTGGATTCTGTCAGCTGGCAATGCATGCTTCAAACTGTACATTATTGGTACAATAATGTAATTAAGTTTATTGTATGATTGGTGATGAAATTTGTGCAAGTATTTCTACAGCAGATTGTTGGTTTACAGGGGATGATTTATGATGATTGCACCCTGTGGATAGTGCACTTAAATTCATTGTGTTATTTTCTTTCTTTTAGTGCATGGTTCTTCTCTCTCTTTGGTGTCCAGTACATCATCTATTTATTCCACAGTGAGTATAATGAAATGAAGTGTATATTTCTTCATCAAAATTACTGAATTGGCTGGTCTTGCTGTGCTAGTTTTGCCATTCATGGAGCAGGAAAAAAGCAGTTTTCATTTGACTGTGTTCTGAATGCTAGCTAGGAAAGGAATGTTTGTGTTCCTGAAGATGCCTGTGGATACTTAGCACATTAAACACAGACTTCAGTGGCCTAAAAGCAGCCATTCATTTTTGAGTCTGTATTTTATGCCATGCTAAATAGGTTTTGCTACAAAGCACCTCAGTAGATATGAGGAGATTTGAACTTTGTTACTTATAGCATCCCAAAATTTGCTGAATGAAGTCATCCCATCCTTATATTATGATTTACTGCTAAAGAAATTCACTTTTCAATGCACAAATATTAATAATTCTTTAAAAAGTCATTTAGTCACTGTGCCAGTAACATTTTCTCCACAAATATGTATTCATTTTGATTATCTGATCCTAAAATAAGGCTTGCTGAGTTTGACAGTAGCCAGGGAGCACTCAGAGCTCCAGGCTCCTGTGCTTGCTGCAGTGGTGTGCTTGGGTGGGTGGGATTCTCCTGGTGGCTGGAGGTGGGCATGTTTTCTTGGAACAGTGGAGTGTGTGACTTCTACCCCATACGTGTCCTTAGCTGATGGCTGTGGTTCCAAACAGGCCATGGCAGCCACAGCTCTGCCCTGCTGACTGCCCTGCATGCCCAGCACATCCCCTGGCATCCTCACAGCTGCCCCTGTGTCCCCACTGTGTCACTGCCACCACAGCTCTGCCCTGCTGACTGCCCTGCATGCCCAGCACATCCCCTGGCATCCTCACAGCTGCCCCTGTGTCCCCACTGTGTCACTGCCACCGTGCCTTGGCAGCACCCCAGGAGGAGGAATTGTTAATTTTAATTTTTCTTCACCTCACTTTGGAATGCAAAAGTGCCACCTCCTTCCCATGGGGAGCTGAGTGTGCGATCAGGGGAATTGCCCAGGATCAGCCAGGTCCTGTGGGATGGAGGGAATTGATTGCCCAGGATCAGCCAGGTCCTGTGGGATGGAGGGAATGCCCAGGATCAGCCAGGTCCTGTGGGATGGAGGGAATTGATTGCCCAGGATCAGCCAGGTCCTGTGGGATGGAGGGAATTGATTGCCCAGGATCAGCCAGGTCCTGTGGGATGGAGGGAATTGCCCAGGATCAGCCAGGTCCTGTGGGATGGAGGGAATTGCCCAGGATCAGCCAGGTCCTGTGGGATGGAGGGAATTGCCCAGGATCAGCCAGGTCCTGTGGGATGGAGGGAATTGCCCAGGATCAGCCAGGTCCTGTGGGATGGAGGGAATTGCCCAGGATCAGCCAGGTCCTGTGGGATGGAGGGGGTTGATTGCCCAGGATCAGCCAGGTCCTGTGGGATGGAGGGAATGCCCAGGATCAGCCAGGTCCTGTGGGATGGAGGGAATGCCCAGGATCAGCCAGGTCCTGTGGGATGGAGGGAATTGCCCAGGTCCTGTGGGATGGAGGGAATGCCCAGGTTCTGTGGGATGGAGGGGATTGATTGCCCAGGATCAGCCAGGTCCTGTGGCAGCCCTGGTTCCTCAGAGCCTGGTGCAGTCCCTTGTGGACAGAGCCAGGACTTCTCCACTGTTCCATGGCTGAGATCAGAGGTGCCCTGGTCAGCAGGCTGAGGTGGAGCCCAAATTCCTTCCTGCAGAAGGAAGTGCCTCCAGCAGCCTGTTTTCTTTTTCCTTGAGAGTAAATAATTGAGGAGATGAAATTAGACTGAATATGGATGAGGGAATCCAGAGCAGGGAGTTCATATTAGAATTGCTGAAATACAAAAAGATCATTTGCATACATGTGTCCGGCTGTGTTGTAATATCCTCACACACTTGCTTTATTTTGCAGCCTGAAGAGAAGTGCCAGTCAGAGGTAAGAGCACACCCTGTGATGAGCAGAGGTGCCCCTGTGCCCTGTCTGTCCTGCTGTTCCCCTTTCCTTGCTGTGCTGCACTCAGGTGCTCTCTTGACCCCTCAGATTCGCAAGCTGCGCAGGGAGTTGGATGCGTCCCAAGAGAAGGTGTCAGCCCTGACGACTCAGCTGACTGCTAATGTGAGTACAGCTCTGAGGGCAAACATCAACTGGAGTGCATTTAATGCAGCAGTTAGCACCCAGCTTCTGCAAGTGCTGAATGATTTCATGTGTATAACACTGAGTTTGTGTTGCTGATGTGTTTAAAGAAGTAACTGCATGCGTGTGTGGGACATGTCCAGAAATAGCATCCTCTGCCCTACTAAATTATATCAATTATCTTACACCTTTCTTTAAAAACTGAGTTCTTATTATAAGAATTTGGCTTTGTACCTGTGTAAGCCATCCTAATGTCCTGAGAAGGTCATTGAGGACAGGGTCTTTTTCTTAAAAACAGTGTCTTGCTTTGACATTTGGGTGGGATGAGATACAGATAAAGATTATAACTGGTAGGAGTAAAAGTTAATAGAGACTTGGACTGAAATGCATTATGTTTTTCTGTTGCATGAAGATGTGGCATGGTAAGTAATACTGGCATAAGGAGTCTGGAAACTGATTTAAAGTTAAGCCTGAAGAACTGAGATACCTGGCTTTTTGTCAGTGTAGACAATACTTCTGCTTGTTCCTTTCAGGAATTTGAAGGATAAGTAATTTAAGACACTTGGGGAAAAAAAACCACTTGGAATCCAGGAGGTGTTGAGGCAGTACTGTGTGACCCTGAGCTAGTTTATTTGTGTGTTCTGTGCTGCAGTCACAGATGGCAGGAGTCTGCAACACAGAAACCTGCAAGGAAAAGAAGCAATTCTGGAGTAAATAAGCTGGAGAGGAGTAGCAGATCAGATCATCCTGACAGCCTGGTTTATGGGAATGAATAACCATCAGAACCTGTGCTGCTTGAAGGGGACGTGGCTGTGCCTCAGCTCTGGGAACTGGGGCAGTGCAGAGCTTGGCACAGGCAAGGACAGGTTCACCTGGGCAGCAGCACAGCAGAGATCCCAGGGGAAATCTGTGCTGTCCACTCTGGGCATCCCAGGGCTGCATCCAGCTTGAAAAGGGGCCAGAAACTGAGAACAGAGTTACTGCAGAGAAGTCAAATCAAAGGGCTTTGACTGAATGAAACCACTTAGCTGCTGTCCCAAGAGGAAGAGAAAGCAGTTTTAGCATCTTTGGGAAGTTAAATCTTGTATTTGCCTTTCAAATGCAAAGGGGATGGATACAGGGATTGGTTTTTCCCCACGAGATTCTTTTACCTGTGGGAAAGCAGGGGCAGATTTTGTTGCTCTTGTTTTATGGTGTTGTTAAATAACCCAGCTTGTGTCCTGCAGACAGAGCCTGTCAGCTGGGCAGCCCGTGTGGCCCTGCTGTGGTTTATTGCATCTCCCTCCCCAGCTCAGGGTCCCTGGGCTGCAGCTCAGCACAGGCTGCTCCCCAGTGCCAGCAGTTTGTGTGTGCTTGCTGCCACTCTCTGTGGAGAACAGCTTTTATAAAGTGCACACTCCACTCCTCCTGTGTGTTTTTGTTTAGACTGGGGTCATTTGGGGTTTTGTGGGCTTTTCTCAAAAAAAAAAAAAAAAAAAACAAACCAAAAAGAACAAAGCATATAATATATTATTTTGATAGTATTCCATTTTGCTTTGTTCACTTTGCTAAAATTTTACAGCATTTTTTACACTTCTTAGACTTGAACCTGCCCCTGATCTCCCTGATCTGTCCATAAATTGGCAACAGAATGTTGCTAAAGCTGTCCCAGTATTAAATTTCAGTCTTTAGCCACCTCTCTCCAGAGAACATTCTTTTTCCATGTAAAAGGCAAGGTCTGCTCCCAGAAAGATGGAGACTAATAAATGCTGTTAGTTAAGACACTTAGACATTTCCTTTAGACATGATTCCTTTTGAAAAAGGCAATTAAAACTTTGACAACTCAAATTAATCTCTTCAGTTTACAGGTTTTTTCCCGAATTTCCTTGCATAGACACTGCAGTTGTTGATGCTTCTCAAGCTATCAAGGGCATGAATTTGAAAACATTTTGCTCCCACTATAGAAAAAGAAGATACATTTTTTCCTTAGCTCACTGAATGATTTCCAGATAGGAATAATTGCAAAATCCAGTTTTGAAAGAGCAACTGGCTTTTAAGGCTCAGGTCAAAGCATTAAGGGTTTCTGTCTGTTACTAATCCATGCACTCCTGCTTGCCCATTTGTTTTTTGCTGTTGAAAAGTATTGCTGAGGATCCCTGAATATCAGCTTTGTTGTTCCCTGTTCATCCTCCCCAACAGAAGCTGTACACTCTGTGTTTTTAAAATAAATATTTAGATTTTCCTACGTGTGCAGTGTTAGGTTTTGAATTACTTTTTGCCATTTTCTCACAGTCTCAGCTTTGCTTATTTTCACAGGGGCTGATGGGAATGAGAGCTGCACATCCCCATGTTATTGTAGTGCTCATGTTTGTTTTCACTGTGAATGTGAGAACAGTTATTTGAGATAAGTCAGCTGTGTGCTGCTGCTGAATGAGTCTGGAATAGGTTGAGTGACTCTGTAAAAGGTTTTGCTATTCTGTATTTTTTAGGTGAGAAAGTATCTTTTGCTGCTTGGAAAGGTTTCACCATTTGACTTGTTCTTGTGCATGTAGAATTATTTTTAATAGCTAAATGAAGCTATTTTTTAATGGTTAGTGTAGATCATTATGGCTAATGAGACAAATGCATTTTGAAATCCACCTCTGATCAGTTATGTGTACATCTGAATGCCTAGACAACAGTGCCATGTCATGGCTGTAGAAATAGAGTTTCTTACATTCTTTTCCATCTTCCCAATCCACTTTTCCTTCCTTTGGCCTCTCAGTCCTTTTCAGTTCCTAGCTGATGTGGTTCATGTAACAGACCCTGTGATCTCCGTGCTTCTTGGGAGAGGCATGTAGACTCTTTTCCACAGGGAGCACATTTTTTCCTTTCCTTGG
This sequence comes from Geothlypis trichas, assembly GCA_009764595.1. Taxonomy (NCBI): domain Eukaryota; kingdom Metazoa; phylum Chordata; class Aves; order Passeriformes; family Parulidae; genus Geothlypis; species Geothlypis trichas. Next base: position 31,038 of record CM019906.1, on the reverse strand, counting down.
GAAAAGAACAGAGGGTAATTGGCCAAGCAGCAGGAGTTTTGGATGGTATGTAGCAAGCTGACCTTGGCTGGAAGCAAGGAGTGCTCAGATACTGGAGGAGCCTTGGAGTTAGATGCAGGTGCATCATCTGGGAAAGAATCTGTGTTCTCTGGTGGGATAGACACAGTGAGCACCTCCACCCCTGTGACTGCCAGCATCTTTCTGCCTTAATTATCCACAGAGGACAATACTGATTTAGTTGGAGGGAAATTTCTTCTCTCTACAAAAGCTGTTTGTTGTTGGCAAGCATTTCCATAATGTGTGTTCTACCCATCTGACCTTTGCTAAGCAGGGTTGTTTTCTCTGCACCATTTACACAACACACATTGCCAGGCACTGGCTGGACTGATGAAATTGCTGCAGAAATCCTCCTTTTTGGGGAAGAGAACTGACTGCTGCTCCTGTGTGTTTCAGGCTCACCTGGTGGCAGCGTTTGAGCAGAGCCTGGGGAACATGACCATCCGGCTGCAGAGCCTGACCATGACAGCAGAGCAGAAGGCAAGCTCCAGAGGCATTTGGGAGTCCTCATTTCTGTTTCCAGCATTGCAGCCCGTGCACCTTCTGTAGTTGTGGGGGGGAAAAAATCACAAACATAACTCAATTTGACTTAGCACCCTCATTTGTGGTGACAGAGTAAAATGTAAAAAATAGTTTGTATGAAACACTAATTTTCTGCACTGGGATTTTGTGGCAGCTGATCAGGTTATTCCTATTGATTGTTGCTTTGGACATAGGTCTCCAGCATTACATATTTCTGTAATATATTTCATCCCAATGCATCCATACGTGGGCAGGTTTGAAAGAAACACCAAGAAGAATACTTACAAGACTGGCAGCATTGGGTTTTAGGACAATATGCTTGAATAGACATTATTTCTGCATTACAGAACACATGCATTTTTTTGGTATCACAATACCTAAGCTGTGATGCACCCTGTTGAGGGTGTGCTTCCCCAGGTGTCCCAAACCTCATTTTCACCTCCTTGTACATATATATTCCATAAATCCACTATGACCTATCAAAGCTTAGATGGAAAAGCAGCTTCTTTGGTGTTCTTCTCCTGTGTACTATCGTGTGGTTTTTTCCCCTTATTCAAGGATTCAGAACTCAATGAGTTAAGGAAGACAATTGAACTCCTGAAGAAACAAAATGCTGCTGCTCAGGCTGCCATCAATGGAGTGATCAACACACCTGAGCTCAGCTGCAAAGGTGAGAGACAAGCACCCCATACAGAGACTCCAGGGCTCCCAGTGAGACCTCAGTCCTCTGGGGGATAGCTGGTGTAACCATCAGTTACCCAGAGAGCAGAGTAACCCACTCATGTACCGTGTGATAAACTGCTGAAGGGAAGGCTTGAGGCACCCCAGATGCTAATCTCATCACAAGAAGCAAGGGTTTGCAATGCCCAGTCCATGCACTGGGATAAGGGTTGTCAGAGCGCTGGTTTCCCAGGTGTACCTTGAGGCTTGCGTTGTCAGTGCCGTTGTTCCCCTTTCCTGGCTGACGCTGGCCTGCCCTGTGCCCAGGCCCCGGCGCCGCCCAGCCCGCGGAGCTGCGCATCCGGCGGCAGCACTCGTCCGACAGCGTGTCCAGCATCAACAGCGCCACCAGCCACTCCAGCGTGGGCAGCAACGTCGACTGCGACTCCAAGAGAAGAAGAGGAAGAACTGGGTGAGTGTGTTTGTTGTGGAGGCTGCCTGAGGTGTTTGTGACGTTGTCAGGACGTGCTCGGTGTGACCGCGCTCACAGGGGTCCCAGGGTGAGGGCAGAGATGAGCATCTGACCCCATGGTTCACAAGGCTGATTGATTATGATGTATAATATATTAAAACCTTACTAAAAGAATAGAAGAAAGGATTTCATCAGAAGGCCAGCTAAGAATAGAATAGGAAAGAATGATAACAAAGGCTTGTGACTCCGACAGAGAGTCCGAGCCAGCTGACTGTGATTGGCCATTGATTAGAAACAACCACATGACCAATCCCAGATGCACCTGTTGCATCCCACAGCAGCAGATAACCATTGTTCACATCTTGTTCCTGAGGCCTCTCAGCTTCTCAGGAGGAAAAATCCCAAGGAAAGGATTTTCCATAAAAGATGTGTGCGGCAGCACAGTGAAATGCAGCTCCTTCCTGCCTGGTGCAGCAGGTTAGCACAAGGACTGTGCCCTGCTTCAATCCTGGGTAAACTCTGCTGTGGAGGCTTAACTGAGCTGTAAGTGATGTATGTCCTTGTGCTGGCTCTGCATAGGATTGAATTTGAGCTTGACACCTGTCCAAGATCAGGTCTGGCTGATAGGGTGTCCAGTGCCATAAGGAAAATGTAACATCTGCCATTAAAGGAAAACAAACTCACAAGAGAAGATTATTCTTGTGGGTTTTCTTCAGTTTTCATCTCGCAGGGCTTTCTTCTAAGTGAACATATTAAACAGTTTAAGAACTTTTTGTCCAGAATTAACTTGGGCTGCTAAGAATAATATAAAAAATACTGATCTTTGAAAATTCTTCATGCTGGACATGTCTTTTGGAAGTTTTTGCATTACTTACCTGTCCTTTCCCGTTTTTCCCTCTTTGCTCATCATGTACTATGTACCAGGTACCCTGTACTGGAGGAAAGGTACATTATCTTCAACTCCATTTTCTATTAGACCACAACTGTCTTAGTCACCTAGTCTGACTGTAGTCTGGACTGAAGTCCCTAGATCCTTTACTGTAGTCTGTAAAACAATCCACCCCTTTCTTCCCTCTGAATTTAAATCTCCCTGTTTCTCTTGGGTGTGCAGATAAATCTGTAGGGATGCAAAATGTGGTTAGAGCTGGTAAAAGCTGTGTGCTCAGTATTCTCTTAGAAATGTTGATGAAACTCCTGACCTGTAAGAAAGAGCTTCCTGAACAAGTTCTTGTTTTTATTTCTCTCTTATCTCAGAGGCTTCATTTTGATATCTCTTGGTATTGCCAGCTGCTTCACAAAAGAAGCATTTCCACTCTGCCCCTTAAACAATTGGCAGAATGGAAACCACATCTTGTCCAAATCCTTCTTGTACTGTACATCAGTATATAGACAAATTAAATTGCTGTAACTTGTAAATTTCTAGCAACCCTAAGTTTGTGACACAAAACTTGTGTACTCATTAAGCCTTGGTTAAGATAAACACTTTTTAAATTCTTGTTTAGCTTCTATTTTTTGTTACTGTAACCTAGTGGATATGGTCTTACATCAGCCCACGTTTCTCATTCATCAGATAACTATTTTTGAAGAAGGTTAAGGGAACCTGCTTTTATTATAAAGTTAAATTAATAAAGTTTTCATGAAGCAGAAGAAACAGGACAGTATTTTTATGTTGTTATTAAGAATGAGTGCATCATTGCTGTGAAATGAAGATTGGAAATTCAAACACTACAGTGAAGAATGTGTGAGTTGAATCTGATTCACACATTCTTCATTCCACCAGTGCTGAGGAAGTTCTCAGCCAAGGTTTTTGTGTTCTGTGTAGAAGCAATGCAGTTGTCTATTCAGACTGAAACATCAGACTTCCAACATTTCTCATTGTAGGAGTCTTTGTCTGGCTTAAAAAACTGTTTTCAGCTGATATGAAGCCAGCCTGTGTATGTATGCAGTTTTTGCAGGGGCATTAAAAGGTGTTCATGGAGTATTCTGTGTGGGAGGGGAGCCCTGGGGATCATGGAATCCAGACCTTGATTCCATGGGGGTTTAACTTTCAGGACTCCCTGAAAGTGAAACTGTCTATCTAAGAACATTGTCCAAGTGCTTCTTGAGCACTGCCTGTTCAATTGTAACTTTGGGGTCACAGCAGTTTATAATGACTGGAGTATTAATTCTTGTTTGGAAAATGGCAGTGCCATTACTAAAGGTTATTTTAGTTGCAGGTAGGTAGAGAAGTTGCAGTTTTTTCACGTGGTGAAATGCCTGTTCCTGCAAGGAAAAGTACATTATTAACTTGGCTCTTAGCCCAAGCACTCTGCCTGAGCTAAGGAGAAAATGTAATGGAAATAATTAAAGAGTGTGGAGCTGGTGTCTTCCTCAGGTGATGCAAAACCATGGCTGCATGTGGTTTGAGACACCTGGTTTTGGAAAATGCAGGGTTCTGGTTTTAAAGTAACTGTTTGTCTTTGTTAATCGCTGGTCGTGTTTGTGTCAGAAATCCAAAACTTCCCTTATCAGTGGCTTTATCTGTTAAAACATGTCTTTTTTTCCTTCCCCCACTTGTTTTGCTTGCACCTCTCCCGGCAGGTCAATGAGGTAAGGAGGACCTTGTTTAAATGCAGAGCTAACCCCATTGACACCACTAACCCTGGCAGCCCTGTGCCAGCCCAGCTGCAGGCTGGCACCACGCTGCTGCACAGCTTCTTGCACTATGAACAGAGTTTGCTCTTAAAAAATACAAAGCATCCATAGCCACTCCCATTGACCTTATTAATCTGATCAAATAGTTAAGAAAAAAAAAAGCTTTTTTTATTTTCACCCATGTTACCGTGTATGTGAGTATGGCTGTAGCATCTGGAGTATTTGCATGTTGAAAGTTTTTACTCTGTGGCTTTTTTTGCCTGGTTTCACTCCTGATGATGTTCTTGCTGCTGTGGTCTTTTTTTTGTTCCAGTTACGCAGCTCCTTCAAGCAAGCTTTTGGGAAAAAGAAATCTCCCAAGTCAGCCTCTTCTCATTCAGACATTGAGGAGATGACTGATTCCTCCTTGCCTTCCTCACCAAAGCTACCACACCACAACACCACTGTTTCAACACCACTGCTGAGAGCTTCCCATTCCAATTCCCTGTAAGTGATTTTTGTCATTTTTAGACAGAAAATTGTATGAAAGGCATCTTGCTGCATTGGTGGAGGAAAGGCAGAGGACAGAAATGCTGAATTCATGTATTCAGAGATTTAAAGATGCATGAGCTGACTCCCAACCCAGTACCTTTCCATTAGTGTCCAGGAAGCCAAAAATCATTGTGTCAGTACTGAAGTGTGAATATTTCATTGTGTTGCTCTCTCAGCAGAATACAGTACTGACTATCAAGAGTATTTATGACCAGGGTGACCTTGAAGTGCCAGATTAATTGGATCTCTTGCTGTTAATTAAACAAACCAGGTCCAGTCTGGGATTTTGTTTCTCTTGTCTAAACACAGCACATGCTGCTGTGATAAGTTCCCAATTCTGTTTACAAATGCAGATAAAGGAAAGGAAATGGATCACTGTGGGTCAGTGAGGCAGGTGAACTCATCTAACTGCTTGTGCCTGGAGGATGGAGATGATCCATCCTCTTTCCTTCTGTGCCTGGTCCTTTCCATGGCCACCTGTAAAGTTTAACACTTCCCTTGCCAGGCTGTTTTCAGTCTGAGCTCACATTTTAGATATACGTGGAAAATGCAGTGAAGAAGCTTTTATGTTCATTTCATCAGTAGCTCTGTCACTTTGAGCAGGATCAATAAATACAGAAAGCTGTAACAGGCAGTGTTGTGGAACCTGTAATTAGCAGACAGCCTCCTGACCCTGGGAGATGGTGCAGAGCTTCCAGCCTGATTTCAGAACAAATGCATTGGAGTAGTTCCCCTCCCCTTGTTTTCACATGAAGGAGTGAAAACAATAGCCATAGTTTCCAGCTGTATAACAGTGATGAAATGTCAGTAGCAGATGATAATCCCCCATGATTTTTGTTTCAAAGTTTGCTCTGTCTCTTGAGCCTAAGTCAGTGTGTTTCTGGTGACTACAGCAAGTTGTGCTTTACAGCTCTCAGGCCAGGAAATTGTCAAATGATGATCCCATCTGTCATCAGCCAAAATGCTGTTTGGGTACATCTCACCTTGCTGTGGATGCCAAAGGGATAAACATGAACAAAGAGTAAATGTGTGAACTGGGGAAAGGATAGAGCACAAGTACTACTGGTGTGTCTTGGCTTATTGGCTTTTTGGTGGGGAAAACATTCTCATTAAACTGATTTAGGGAGAGACATGGTAGGTAAAATTGCCCTTAAAGCTGCAGCTGTGTGTTGATCTTTATACAGATACAGTTACAAATGTGCTGAAATGTTGATAGTCACTCAGGTTTGGGTTTTTTGGTTTTTTTTTTTGTGGGTGGAGGGAAGAAAAATGCCACCAAAAATTTTTTAAGCCTAAGTTCTTTAATGCGAGCAGGAATTTATCATGCTTGAATGGGTGTAGGGTTCCAAAGCCCTCCAGAGCAGTTCAGGGAAACCCAGCTGTGCACACCTGGTGAGCTATAAATCTGTCTGTGAACTCATCCATCTCCAACCAGCTACTGTTAAATGCCTGCACCCCCTTAATTTATTTAGATTTTGACTTTAGAAGTTTTCCTTTATAGCAACTACCGTAAAAAAAAAAATGAAGACTATCCAATAGTAGGTGGTTTCATAGAATTCTGTTTCAGATGCCAATTAATAAGATAACCCTCAGACATCTTTATTTCATCAGACTCTAAAATTTCCATGACCTGTTTAATATGTGACTTAATTCAATAAGTCACAAATCCAAAACTGCTACCTGCTTGAAGCAGAGCAAAAAGAATGACTAATAAATCCCAAAGAGGCAGCAGAAGGCCACAACCGTGCCAGAGCTGCCACCTGCTCCAAGCAGAACAAAACCAACTCCTCTTCTGCTCCTGATCCCTGGCGGAGCAGCAGCAGCAGAGGAGGGTGTGTGTGTGTGCGTGTTGGTGTCGTGCAGCATCTCGGAGTGCACGGACAGCGAGGCCGAGACGGTGCTGCAGCTGCGCAGCGAGCTGCGCGACAAGGAGATGAAGCTGACGGACATCCGGCTCGAGGCGCTCAGCTCTGCCCACCAGCTGGACCAGCTGCGCGAGGCCATGAACAGGATGCAGGTGAGGGGCATGGGCCGGGGCTAAACCTGGTCAAAGTCAGCTGGAACACCTGACAGCGCTGCCCTCGGCTGCCGCTCTTCAGCCCCAAGATGGATTTGGGGGACAGCGTTTTGGGGGACAGCGTTTTGGGGGACAGCATTTGGGGACAGCATTTTGGGGACAGCATTTTGGGGGACAGCATTTTGAGAGTCAGCATTTTGGGGACAGCATTTTGGGGACAGCATTTTGGGGGACAGCATTTTGGGGACAGCATTTTGAGGACAGCATTTGGGGGGACAACATTTTGAGAACAGCATTTGGGGGGACAGCATTTTGAGGACAGCATTTTGTTGGCTGTCAAAATCACAGAATCACAGAATAATGAGGTTGGAAGAGACCTCTAAGATCATGGAATCCAACCTATGCCCTGACACCTCACCCAGACCATAGCACCAAGTGCCATGGCCAGTCTTTTTTTAAACACATCCAGAGATGGTGATTCTATCACCTCCCTGGGAAGAGCATTCCAGTACTTTGTTATTCTTCCGGTGAAAAATTTTTTCCTAATATCTAACCTGTCCCTTCCCTGCTGTAGCTGCAGACTGTGTCCTCTGGTTCTGTCAGAGACCAACCCCACCTGTCACAGCCTCCCTGCAGGAAGGTGCAGAGAGCAATGAGGGCACCCCTGAGCCTCCTCTTCTCCAGGCTGAGCAGCCCCAGCTCCTTCAGACGTTCCTCACAGGGTCTGTGTTCCCAGCCCCTCACCAGCCTCGTGCCCCTCCTCTGGATGTGCTCCCAAAGTGAGGGCCCAGAACTGGGTACAGCCCTCCAGGTGTGCCCTCAGCAGTGCTGAGCACGGGGACAGAATGACCTCTGTGCTCTCTGCCTTAAGGTCGTTGCATTTCAGTGTTAGTGAATCCCCACATACTGAGGTGTTTTAGGATACTTTGAAAAGTTTTACAGAACAGACATTTTAATAATTAAAATCCTTCATTAAAACGTAATAGAAACAGCATTTCTGCTAAACTACTATTTATTCTTAGGTTTCTTATGTTGTTGTCTTAAAATTGTGTTTTCACTGTGCCTTCTAACGTCTGATTGTCTCCTGCAGAGCGAGATTGAAAAGCTAAAAGCAGAGAACGATCGGCTGAAGTCTGAAAACCACGGCAGCTGCAGCAGGGCTCAGTCTCAGGTTTCCATCTCCTCCTCCCCCAGACACTCCGTGGGTCTCTCTCAACACAGCCTGAACCTCACGGAGTCAACCAGTCTGGGTGAGCCTGATGAGAAGGGTGCTGGGGCAGGTTTCATCCTGCTCTTGCAAGGCTTGGGCTGGGTAGCCATGGAAAAATGAGTGCGTGAGGATTGTGAACAGCTGAGGTGTGGAAATATGTCACGAGCTGGCACAGAGCCCTCTCTTAAACATCATCATACCCCTGCTACACCCTCGGTCAGAGGTGTCCAATTATGACATCAGCTCTGAGGAGTCCTGCTTAAAGCCATTTAATGGTGCACATTTGCCAGGGGCTATATCATAGGAAGGAAAATACAGAGTAACTGGCTCATAATTGTCAATGACCTTCCCTTTCTGAGAGGGATATGTGGCAGGGAAGTCAGTCAGCCTGGTTGTTGTGTTTTACCTCGGGGCATGGGAAGCCCAGCCGAGCTGTTTGACTAGAATAAACCAGAGTAGTCCCCATTGTCAGTGAGCTGCAGCTGTGAGGCCCTTGGTGTTTGCTGTCCTCAGACATGCTCTTGGATGATCCTGGAGATGGCTCTGCCCGCAAGGAGGGAGGCAGGCACGTCAAAATCGTCGTCAGCTTCCAGGACGAGATGAAGTGGAAGGAGGTGAGTTGTGTTTGATCCCCAGCTTTGGAATGCAGGCCACTGCAGAGTGTGGGAGGGAACTCAGGTTTGCAGAGGGCTTGGAAGGATTTTCTCAGGAAAATGGTTCATTTGTGTGTTGATAGTGATGAGAGAGGGCACTTGGCTGCCTCCAGCTTCCTTGGAGCTGCTGAGAGGGACCAAAATGCCAGGAGCACCAATCTTATGGAAGAACCTGACAAATCCAAACTGGGAGATCTGTACCATATTCCAGTTTAAGTTGTCCTCTCTGGCACAAGTACCCTGTTTAGAATGACATCTTTCAGATGTTTTCCATCCACAAGTATGTGAAAGAATCCTAAATACCCAAATAAATTGCAAATAATGTAAAGTTGAATCCTGTCTCACATGTTTAACATGCTTGAGTGTATTACACAGTACTTAACCAGCAATGGCCTTGCTATCTCACATTTTTGAGCACCTGTAAAAGTTTAAGAAGTAACTTCATGTCTCCCTGAGGGATGGGCAAAAATCTGAATGATCAGAAATAAAATGGACTCAGCAGCTCTTTCCATTAAATACTTATTTTGCAGTAATTATTATAACCCTGAATAAATAGCAAAACTGCTGCTGATTGACTGCAATCACAGCAAGGCTTAGTAACACTTCAGATCTTATGACAGAAATGAGTTTTCTCTTCAATTAATGTTTCACAGTGAGTGTAGCTGTAGAAAAACAGAATAATTGTATTTGTTCTGATTTCTTTTATCTGCCTTAAAAATCACTTGTAAAATGCTGTGATACATCAAATATAGAATATAAAATCTATATTACTAGAGCCATGTACACATTAGAGCCATGTGTACTTTATCTATATATATAGGTTTCTGTGTCCGCAGCAGAATTTCTGAAAATAAATAGAATAAACCTAGCAAATGTAACATCTTTGGTTGTGAAGTCGTGGAAGAATGAACTTGACATCTACTTTTCTGTCTAGAATATTCCTAAGAGACTTTCTGTCTCTTTGCTAAACTGTAATCCTCTCGGAGGTTTTTTTAATTGTTCATGAGTTGATTAAGAAATGCCTTTAACTTAACATCACAGCCACCCGAGTATTGTTTGGCTTTGTGACTCCAGCATGTAGAAAACGTTTCTGATGTGAACAGAATTCCATGTGCCATTCAGAATTCCCCATGCAGAGCAGTAAGGGTGCACCATGGTTCAGAGGTAGAAGGGGAGGGGCAGGAAGGCAGCGTTGCAGTTCATGAACCACTCGTGTGTGACAGAGCTGTCCCTGTGCCTCAGGACTGCAGGCCCCGCTCCTTCCTCATCGGCTGCATTGGCGTCAGCGGCAAGACCAAGTGGGACGTTCTGGACGGGGTGGTGAGGCGCCTCTTCAAGGTCAGTGGCTGCAGGGTCTGTGAGCTCCAGTTCTGCTGGGGCTCTGGCCGTGCTGGGCTGTGTGCATGAGGCTCTGTCCCAGCAGAGAGCAGGCCCCCAGTGCTGCCTGCCCAGGGTCCCCTGCCCCAGAGCAGGTGGCCCCGAGCAAGGCTGCAAGGACAGCTCGGTCCCTCCTGGGGACAGTGTCCCAGTACCCAGGCTGCTCCTAGCCGTGGCTGTCCTGAGCAAGCTTAGTGGATTTCAGCTCTTGGGTGATTCTCAGCTCTTGCTTGCTGAGGCTCCTGTGGGCTAGGGGGAGAAGCAGACACGAGAGAGGAGAAGAAAAGGTCCTGGTGGTTCCACAGCAATGGTTTATTGAGGGGTCTGAGAAGGGTTCCAGCAACAGCTCTTCTTCTGCCAAGTGGGCTAAACCAGCCCCTTTTTACACAGTACAGAGGGATCCAGACTTGTCCCATAGTGGGAGTTAGGGGAGGGTGGCCTGTGGGGTTACAGAGATAAGCTGGGGTCCCAGAGGTGGAAGACAGGAGCTCATTTTGCTGTCTCATCATGACTCACCAGTTCCTCCTGTTAAGTCTCTGCCCTCCATGGGGTCTTAGTCAGTTCTGTGGGGTCTGCTACGCCTGACCTCCTGTTTCCCTTTGCCCCCAGGAGTACATCATCCACGTGGACCCCTTGAGCCAGCTGGGGCTGAACTCGGACAGCGTCGTGGGCTACAGCATCGGCGACATCCGGCGCACCAGCAGCGCCGAGACCCCCGAGCTGCTGCCCTGCGGCTACCTGGTGGGAGACAGCAACACCATCTCAGTCACCATCAAAGGTGAGCTCACTGACTGCTGCTGGCCTTGCCACTGTCAGTGCACCCGTCAGGAAACTCACAGGAACAGAGACTCCTTATTGCGCTGCTTTTTCCTGTTGCTGCTGTTTATTTACTTCCTGCTGTTTTCATTTGGTAAAGTCAGCACTTGGGCCATGCTAAGTCTGTAATTTCAGCAAGTTTTCAACCTATAACTCTAGGGAAAATTACACACTCCACAGTGTTCAGTTGTCCTGGAGGAGACCTGACATCACAAAGGATGCAGTGGAGCTGTTTGAGCAGCAAAGTGCTTTCCAAATGAGTCAAACCTCAAAATTCCATTGGCTCTTTATCGCAGCTATAGTTTTATTTCCTTTGTGCAGGGTTAAAAAAAAATTGATCTTGACTCATTTCCTTGATTGGTCTTACTGAAGGGTCCCTCCTTAAGGGACTTAAGGATATTGGGAGCCCAAATTTTATGAAACTCCATAAAATTTGAATTTCTCAAAATGTATGGTTTTCTGAATTCCCATCAGTTTTATTCTGTAAGACTGATAAAAATTTAGTATTTGTGTTTCTCGTTTTGTTTCTCAGGGAAAAACTGTTTTTGTGAACACTCTGCTATGAAACTAAGTTTGAGGTAAAACCCTCAACTGCTGCATTTTGAACATACATCAGTTTGCTCAAAGTTAGACCCATGAAATCTGCAGACAGATGGTATTTGAGAGCAGTGCCAAACATTCTGCACATCAACTTTGAAATTTGACTGAAAGCAGATTTTTGAATATTGGTGTAAGAACCAGGTTACCTAGTATAGCAAAGCAGTGGGCAGGAAGACAAAATAAACTGTGAAATACATCAACTTACTGAGGCTTGACATGAACCCAGGATATTCTATTTATATAAAATGCACTGTCCAGTCATAAATCCTAAATGAAATATTGCCTAAGGTGTAACTGTGTCTGTAAGGCTGCAGTTTGAGTTTATCTTTAACTTGCACTGACTCGACATGTGCCTTGAAGGTTCCTAAGTGATAACAGTTTTCAATAAAATAGAAATGTATTTAATCAATTTATGGAAAATCACTTACAATTACCTTTGAGCTATAAAGCTGCCTATATAAATATTTAATATTCCAAGTAACCACTGAGGTGCAAACATTTCTCTGGGTGATCTGCCAACTTCCCTTCCTGCTGTTTATTTTGAAGCACTGTGTATTTTCCCTAAGCCAGTTCTGCCTAAAGTGACTGCTGACATGGCATAAATGCTTATCAGTACGAGTTTTCTGTTAGAGGAGATAACCATCAGCATACAGAGGAGGAGTTTAATTACAAGCATTTGGGAAAGTAGGGGGAGTTGATGATAGCTGGGTTTTTGGTTTTTTTTGTCTAGTGATCCAAAAGTAAACAGGTACATTCAGGGTGAGTGCAGGGTGAAATGCTGTGAAATGGGTGCACTTTTGTGCATGAAAAGTGTAGCCTGGAATCCTTTGGCAGGGCAGCTTCCAAAGGGCCTCAGGGATGCAGCTGAGGGCTTAAACAGGCTGGAGGAGGGTCCAGGCTAAGGCCACGGGTCACCCCTGCCCTTGTCCTCAGCTCTGTGAGTGTGACCGTGCTCACAGGGGCCTGAGGGTGAGGAGAGAGACGAGGGTCTGACTCCGTGCTTCAGAAGGGTTGATTTGTTATTTTATTATATATATATTATATTAAAACTGTACTAAAAGAAAAGAAGAAAGGATTTCATCACAGATGCACCCTTTGCATCCCACAGCAGCAGATAACCATTGTTCACATTTTGTTCCTGAGGCCTCTCAGCTTCTCAGGAAGAAAAATCCTAAGGAAAGGATTTTCCATAAAAGATGTCTGTGACCTATGTGTGCCTCTCTCAACCATGAGGGATGCTGGGCTGGGCAGGGGTTAGCTCTGCAGTGAAGAGCAGCTTGCTGGGGCCCATGTGGATAGGAGCTGGCCATGGCCCTGAGAGAGGCTGTTTGCTGCTGCAGGTGTGTGTGAGAACAGCCTGGACGGGCTGGTGTTCGAGTCGCTGATCCCCAAGGCCATCCTGCAGCGCTACGTGTCCCTGCTGATGGAGCACAGGAGGATCATCCTGTCTGGCCCCAGCGGCACGGGCAAGACCTACCTGGCCAACAGGCTGTCCGAGTACCTGGTGCTCAGGGAGGGCAGGGAGCTGGCCGAGGGCATCATCGCCACCTTCAACGTGGACCACAAATCCAGCAAGGTGAGCGCGCGCAGACCCGCCCGCGAGCAGAGGCCGTGCCTAGCCTGGCATTGTGAGCTCTGCTGCACTTGCAAAGCACCGTGATTGTCCTGAGGGAAACAATGCTCAAAGGCTTCCAGATTCACTTGATTAGGGGTGTGGAACAGCAGGCTTGCAGGTGTGTATTTAAACACCTAAAGGTGTCGTGATTTTCCAGTGTTTAGGGAGCCTGAGAGTTGCCCAGGAAGTTAAACACCTGCACAAAGTTCCCAGGGACTTAAGCAATCCCTGTTGCATGTGGGCACTTTTCCCAAAACCCTCAAATGCATCTCCAGGCTGCCAGGAGCTTCTGCAGCTGCAGGTATCAGCCCTGGAATCATGTGCTGGGTTTGGAGGGGCTGTTGTGCAGACACATTCCTGGGCAGGTAAGGCGTGCCTTTGCTTTTTTATGTGCTGCTGGGTTTGATGAATGTACTTCCAGTGATCGTCTAGATTAAAGAAAAGGAAAAAAAAAATGAAAATCTGTGTATTTGATGGCCTTAGGCATATTTTCCTCTGGAGGAAAGGGATGGTTGAAATTGTGGTTGTAAGCCACTGGTATGATTTCAGACATGCTTTAAAGCTGCTGAGAGCATTTCAGCCACTCATCAGCAGCACCAAAAGCTCATCCTTCATTCCAGCACTGCTGAAGGCGTCCAGATTTGGCCTGTGATGAGGGATGGTTTGTTCCAGATTAATTTTATCATCTGTATTTTGATGGAAAAACAGTTGCAAGATGATACAACAAATCGAGCTGGAATGCAGAGTTTGGTTTGGTATGGGGAGAGTTGATCAAGTTCCTGAAAAGAAACAAAAATATGTTTCAGACCTCTTAGGTCTGACATTGATGAATAAAAAGCACAAGCTAAATTACAAAATATTACCCGTCTTAAAGCCCTTATCTCAGACAGGATTTCTGGCACAGTCTCTGTGAGTCTTCAGCATAACCTACAAAAGAGAAAGACAACATATCTTGTGTTTTCTCATAGAAAATGAGAAAGTGTTAATGAGAAATGTGATTTGTTAGATGTCAGACTCTTTTGCTTTAGATTTTGTTACCAAGCTTATTTATCTTAATTGATTTTAGTTTTTTAAGAAATGTGAAGAAAAAATTTTTTTGCTTCTTTTCTTTATATCTGCTTTGCAGGAGCTCCGCCAGTACCTGTCCAACCTGGCAGACCAGTGCAACAGTGAAAATAATGCTGTGGATATGCCTCTGGTCATCATTTTGGATAATTTGCACCACGTTAGCTCCCTCGGGGAGATCTTTAATGGACTGCTAAACTGCAAGTACCACAAATGGTAAAGCAGCAGTATCAGAACACATTGCCAGTGTTCATCCTGTATCAGAGCACCGCTCCTGCAAAATCCAATCCCACAAAAACAAAGTCTGCATTCATTTAGTAATGTAGAGGACCATGACCAGGTTGTCCATATTGTGAACAGTGCTTCAGAGGGATCTTTTCCTTCATAAAATGATCTATTTTTCCAAAATAAGTAATTTAAAAGTAGTTGTATTTGCTTCATGATGTAGATCATGAGTAGGAAAACCCCATTTGTAGTGGAAGGTTCTGTTTTGGGACTTCTGGTTTGCTTCCAGAATTTGATGTTCACAAAATCTCAGTAGAGAATTTGGTGATAAGTAACTACAAAACCTTCTTTGACAAAAGAGTTTTGAATTACCTTTTTTAATGTTCAGGTTTTACTTAAAACTTGTTTTTCAAAGTTCACAAGTTTGATTTGCTTGATTTTTTTTTTCTCCCAATAGTCCATATATTATTGGAACAATGAACCAAGCCACCTCCTCCACACCTAATCTTCAACTTCACCATAACTTCAGGTACTGTTTATTCATGTTTCTCGTTTATGTTTGTGGGCTGGCAGAGGAGTAATGGCTGCTGAGTCATGTGAAATTGTTCTTATCAGCTGAAATAGCAAAGTGAGAGAGAAATGCCATTTGCTCCTGGTTGCTGCCCCGACATGTTCAGCTTGGTTATGGTGCTGTCATTAAAGGAAATGGGTTCATAAAACTTTTATTATAGACAGGATTGTTAAGATATTTGATTTTCTACCAGATTTTCAGTAAGACAATATTTAGGCAAAGCAGATTACTGAGAAATGAGCTGAAACAATGCACAATAAAAATTGGCTCATCTACTGAAATATTCCAAAGTAACTTTTGCTGAAAAGCACGTGTGACTGGAATAGGCCATTTTGATCCTGGTAATCTGGGAATAAGAGGAGAAATGTAGTCAGCAGTAGTTACCCTGAGCAGCATGGAAGAGCAATCAAGTCCATTTCTGGTGTTGTGCCACAGGTGGGTGCTGTGTGCAAACCACACGGAGCCAGTCAAAGGCTTCCTCGGCCGTTTCCTGAGAAGAAAACTGATTGAAACAGAGATCAGTGGCAGGATGAGGAATGCAGAGCTGGTTAAGATTATTGATTGGATTCCCAAGGTCTGGCAACATCTGAACAAATTCTTGGAGGCTCACAGCTCCTCTGATGTTACTATTGGTAAGTAGTCTGCCCAGGCATATATAAATATAGGGATTTTATTTCCTTGTCTACTTCCTTGTGCTGTGTCACATAAAAAAGACTTTCCTTAAAACCCTATTTTTAGATGTCATCACCCTGTTTTTGTTGCTTATTGTGCTTGTGATTTGAGTGTAATATCTGAATTTCCCTCTCCAGGTCCACGGCTCTTCCTTTCCTGTCCAATAGATGTAGATGGTTCTAGAGTTTGGTTTACTGACTTGTGGAACTACTCCATCATTCCATATCTTCTGGAGGCAGTAAGGGAAGGGCTACAGGTGAGCAGGCAAAGGGAAAAATCCTAGGTTTGGGATGGCATCTGTTCAAAGGCCACAAAACTCAGTGCTGGCCATTTTCTGTAGCCACAGCCTTGCATGTTGAATATCTGCATGTCTGTGAACATGGAACCAGAGCTGTCAGTAATGTCAGGCAGAAATAGAGTGTGCAAGAAGTGATCAGATGCCAAACTGCTGATGTTTGCAGTGGGGGGAGTTAGATGTACAAATACTTTTCAATACTGTGTTCCAAATTATCAAATTATCCTGTGCATCAGAGAAATAGGCTTGTCATCATTAACTGTGTTACACTGGATTTTCCTTTGGAAATCAAAGCTTTCAGCATGGAGAGAACGTATACATGGGTGACAGGAGCAGTATCAGGGACATTTTGATTACTTCTCAGTATTTAAGATGATTTTTTTAGTAGATTCCTTCAGAATTCTTTCAGAGGATGAAGTGAAATCATCATTGATTGTGACTCAATTACTAAACACAGTCTGGCAATTTGGGATAGTTTTTGGTGTCCCTATGACTATGGAATTTGTTGGGATCAGGAGAAGGGTTCAGCAGAGAATTGCTATGGAGTTGCCATTTAGGTAGGGGGAAAAAAGAGGTTTCCTAATACCCAGCTCTTTGTTCACAGAATAAGCCCAGCAGCACCTACTTTAAAACACGGTTTAGAACTAATCTTTTGTAATGGCTTCTTTAAAAATTGTGAAATACATGAATTCTCCAAGTTTTGGGTACAGTTTGGGCAGCTGGCGTTTGAAATTTGCCAGTACTTGGAGACCTCATTCTTTTTGGGACAGTTGTGGTAGACTCTTAGGCATAAGGAAAACAATGGGTCCTGGAGTACAAAACACACTCAGGAGCTTTGCTAGAAATAGGAGAACCATTTTACATGAAACTTGTTTTAAAGGAAGGTAATGGGAGCCAGGAATCTTTCCACCCTAAAACAGGAAATGGAGAGAACTGATACTCACAGTAATGATGTACCTTGCACTGCTTTTGGAGCTCTCATATCATTGATCAGTACATGTGGAAAGCATTGAAAAATTAGTAATGGAAGTGGAGAGGGAGTAATTGATAAAACCATCCTTTTGCTTCCTTGTTTTGCCCAGTATCTCCATCCTTGAGTTTCTCACTGTGCTGTAGACTCTTTATACCCTTTAACCCCATTTCCCCAAATTGCACTGATTCACCCCTATTTAAATAATTTCTCTTTTGTTTGGTTGATGGATAGCAAGATGCACTTTAGTACTTGAAGAGTAGCCAGAGTGGTGCCAGTGAACAAGCTAATGCTAGAAAGGTGGGTTTCATCTGGGGCTGTTTTCCTCAGAGCCACACAGACTCCTCTGAGAGCACATCTTCCCCCTGAAATTGCCTTCCAGAAAGGAAAGGTGGACTCCTAATTTTGCTCTGATCTCTGCAGATCTGCTCTCAGCTATTTTTATATTTCTGTTTCTCATTTAGAGAATGATTTTGGATCAAATGCAAACAAACCAAATGAATCCTTACAATAATTGCTCCCATGGGAGCTGGCTTGTTTTGTTCTTCAGAACAGGGATGTGAAAATTAGAAGGTTGTATAAAACCCAAGTTGCTCCTGCTCAGGGTATCAGTACAGAATGCAGCACCAGCAAAAACAGGACACAGAGTCCTTGTGCCACTGTCACTCACACTCCAGTGATTTTTGGTTCATGCTTTGTGGAGCAGCCTGTTCATCCCTGTCCCATGGCTCACTCCCTGGAAGGTGTGCAGTGGGAGGGCTGGGCAGACCTGGTTGCCATGGCTGGTGAGGCATTTCATCTCTCCTGAGCTCAGATCCAAAGATGTGAAAAATGCAGAGTCCTCACCACTTAATGGTGCAGTCACATGTGTCATTGTAAATCTGAGAGCAAGGTTAGAACAGGAGCTGTGGATGGCCCCATCCTGCAGCTGGGAGGATGAAGCAGCAGGGCTGAGGGATGAAGGGGCT
Organism: Geothlypis trichas; assembly: GCA_009764595.1. Lineage (NCBI taxonomy): Eukaryota > Metazoa > Chordata > Aves > Passeriformes > Parulidae > Geothlypis > Geothlypis trichas. Next base: position 13,108 of record CM019906.1, on the reverse strand, counting down.
GTTTGACATTGCCTGGCACCATCTGCTGGAGCCCCTGCTCCCTCCTGCCTCACAGCACACCACAGGATGGTGTTCACAGCACTTTGATACTTTGTCCATGCAGAATCTAAACCCACAGAAACATACCATGGAGAGATAGTATTGAGGAAAGGGAGATAGTCCTGGATCCATCAGAGAACTGGGGAATTTCTTTGCTAGACCGTTGTTTGTACAGGAAGGGGACAGTGACAGAATGTCAGAGACAAGCACCAGTTGCTGAAGGGTGTTGATGGTGATATTTATAAAGTGGAAATAAGTGTTTTAAAGCCACTTGTAGTTGTATTTATGTTTTTGGAAGTCATGAAGCATTCAAATGAATCTGTTGTCTAGCTAAGACCAATAAAATAGAACAGGGAGGGTACGTTGGGATTATTCAGTGGTGCAGTGGGTTCCATCCAGAAAAATGTTTTTGAAGCAGAGCTTGCCTTCTTGGGGACCTGAGCATGGACAAATGCTGCAGGTGCTTTTTCTTGTTGAATACAGAAAAAATCTGACTGGAAAACTTGATGCCCTGACATCCATCATTCCTGCCTGATGACAGATCTCACGTTTCCTCCTCCACATTCCACGGATGGCAGCTTGTAAGGCAGCTGCCAGTGCAGTCCAGATGTCAGCACCGATGGCTTCTTTAGTGTGCTGACATTGTTAAGTTGACTTAATTAGGTGATGTGCTGTTCAGGCATTTCTTCCTTCAGCCGGTGCCAAGAGAAGGGCACTGCAGCCTTGGAGAGGGTGGTCAGCTCCTTCCCACCCAGTGCCACGACAAAGGGCTTTGTGTGTGTTTAGGGCAAGGAGCCTCTGCCATTCAGCCTGGCCTGCCAGGTGTTTCCTGCAGCAGGAGAAGCGCGGCAGGTTCGTGTTGGGCAGGTGGGCAGTGGCTGAGCTGTTGGGATGCCTGACGTGCTTTGTGCTCCTGCAGCTGTACGGGAGGAGGGCGCCCTGGGAGGACCCTGCCAGGTGGGTGATGGACAGCTACCCCTGGGCAGCCAGCCCCCAGCAGCACGAGTGGCCCCCGCTGCTGCAGCTGCGGCCCGAGGACGTGGGCCTGGACGGCCACTGCGTGTCCCGCGAGGGCTCCGCCGGCAAGCAGCTGCCAGTGAGTGATGCTGAGGGAGATCCTCTGGTAAGCGCCAGTTCTGAGCAGCAGAACTCCTTCATTTGCCTTGGTTCTGGGGGAATCCCAGCAAATCGCAGTCAGTCCCTCTGTTCTGAGTCTCATTCCCCCCACGCATTTCTCCCTTTCCTGCCTTGCCCACTGGCAGAGCCAGTGCCACCGTAGCTGTCATGTGGAGTTCATGTTGTTCCTGCCCCAAAATACAAATCCTGATGCCCTTCCTTGGTTGTGCAGATGAACATGCTGATGAGACTGCAGGAGGCAGCCAACTACTCCAGTCCCCAGAGCTACGACAGCGACTCCAACAGCAACAGCCACCACGACGACATCCTGGACTCCTCGCTGGAGTCCACGCTGTGACCTCCCTCCTCCTGGCCAGAGCCCTGATCACACCCTGATGGACACAACACCTGCCTGGGCTGGCATCTCAGTATTAAGAGCTGCAAGAACAAGACACTTGGAGCGACCTTGAACCTGGGTGCAGGCAACCCAAGTGACCTTTTTATTGTTTTTCTTTTGACGGTGATGAGAACTGCACTACTCCTTTGTTTCCTTCTTTTTAGTTGCTGTAAGCTCTCGTGCCTAAGGTCCTGAAGATGTTAAAAATGATCACCATTACCAAGTCGAAGGGACTGAGGGGCAGCTTCACAGTGTGAAGCAAGCAGCTTTGTGCCATGTACTGTCTGGAAGGAGGGGAGAGGGAATATTTGCCTATGCTGCTTCTGACCAAACACATTTACGTGAGGGCTGGACTTGTACCAGTCAGCTTTGTGGGTTAAACTCAGCTTCGTGTAGTTCTGGTGCTATAACAATATCTACAACTTGCCTCCTAATAATACTCAATGAAGGCAAAGCTGCAAACAGGGAAGCTTGAATAAATATTTAAAAAAAGAGAAAAGGAAAAAAAACTAAAACAAAAAGCGCTGCTCTCCTTGCCAGTCCGAGACCTTGGTTTTCTTTCATTGTGTGTTTATAAAGATTATATATATAAATAGGAATATATAAAAATATGTATACAGTCTGAACAAATCAGGTTTTTTTTCAAACACTGTGTAGCAATCAATCCTGCTACAAATGAAAAATCAGGTAGCCTTTTGCTAGTCAGGGCCCAATTCTCTCCCCACTTAGATCCACACCACCAGCTGGGCTGACTTGTGTGGTGTTTGCACCCCTCTGAGCCACCCTGAGCAGGGGGCTCCCCTCCCTGCCAGGGGCAGGGCTGTGCCCCATGGAGTCCTGCAGCCCAGAGGAGCCTGGCACTGCCCAGCATGGTGAGCTCTGTGCACCCCTGCCAAGGGATGAGTCAGACTTGCTGTGTTCATTCTTGCCATGAAACCTGACAGCTGGTTTTAGAAAACTTGGGGTTTCGTTCAGAGGTTTCTTTCCAGTCAGCACAACCATAAGGGGTTAATTAAAATTCAGCTCTGTGGCAGTCCCAGTGCTACTCTGGTGACAAGACTTCCATGAATTTTTATTTTTAATTCCAAAGTTTAAAAAAAATTTTAAAAATAGCATTTCAGCAGTATTCAGGTCTGGAAAATAAAAAAAGATAAGGTACTGAGTACTGTGTCCTTTGAGCTGAGCTGTGCCATCCCAGCCATCCCCACCCATCCCAGCCAGCCCCACTCAGCAGGGACCTGTGCCAGCCTCCCCAGCTCTGCAGTGACTCCATCCCAGCACAGGAGCTGGGACACACATCCCAGCCAGCCCCACCCAGCAGGGACCTGTGCCAGCCTCCCCAGCTCTCCTCTGGTGCTGACTTTGAAAAGCGAGGCCTTATTTTGTACTGACTGTGTTTGATTACTTTACTGCTGTATATTGTGGGATTTTATTTAAAGAAACAGGGCTAAAGTCATCTCTTGAAATATCATAAGTTGCTGTGAATATTGTTTGTATGAGATACTAGAATTTGTTTAAATGTGACAAAAAAGGAGGGGAATGAGATAACGTTTCAGGTTCATATCAGTCCCCAGCTGACAGATCACTGAGGAGCTGCTTTATCCATGCAGAAGGGACAAAGAAGCTTTTCAACTCTAATCAATTGCAGGCATATGCTGGTTTTTCAATGTACAGAAAGAAATCTTGCTGCAAACACTTTTTCAACAGCTTGTGGGTTTAAAGGACCATGACAAACAAATGGATGCTTCTGTGGCTCAGCTTGAGAGGATGGTTTTATTATACCTCATGACTTTCTGTAATATAACTGTACTTTGTCTTACTAAGCTGGTCTTGAATCTGCTCCTGTTACAACTTTTAAGTGCTAATGACTTTTTTTTTTAAAGAAAAATATTGTAAAAGGAAAAATAGAAATATTTTAATGATGAGGGGAAGAGCTTGGTGCTGTTACTGTTTTAACCTTATGAACTCTGATTTCATTATTTCACTGAACGGAATAACAAAGGTTACTCAGCCAATTTTCCTAATCCAGTTCTTGGTACTGTAAAAAATGGGTCAGATCTGTATGGAATCAAATCCATAGCATGCTGATGATGAGTTTGAGAGAAGTTAATTTTTCCAGTAGTCTTGACAGTTCTGCTTCCCAGCACTGACTTTACCTGCTACTACTGTGAATTGTGGTACCTGATCCCCCAACTGAATCCATGCAGACAGAGCATGTGCCTGTAAAAACAAAATCCAGTTGCAGGGCTAGGGCTTTAAATGGGCTTGATCTCCTGGAAGCTGTCTGGGTTTAAAGTCGTGGTTTATTTGTGGGGAACGGGGGATGTTTTTATTTTTCCCCTCATGTTTAATCCTGTGCTTAAGCTCAGGAAGAAATTTCTGTGATCTTTTTTTCTGTGATCTATCACCTTTTTTATTGACACTAGCTTGGCTTGAAGGGAGAGAGGCAGTTTTGAGTGGGCTAGTCATGCTGAGCATCACAATTTTCCATGTCTTTGCTGAAACTTGGGGAAGCAGGGTTACCTGTTGTGCACACGTCAGTTTTTATCAAGACTTTTCATAGATTGACTCTTTCTTTAGGTGACTTTCTTCTCATTTAAGGCTTTTTCAAAACACTTCCTTTTTTATTGCTTTTCCTTCCTTTTTTCTCCTCCTTACAAAGTTGGCTTGTTTAAAAAAAATATCAACAAGAAATGCAAGATTCTATGCAACATTCGTGTTGAGTTCTAAATTGAGAGAATAAACCATTTTCTTTCCTTCAGAACTGCCAAGAATGATACAGGCCATAAATGAGATGTGGTTAATTTGGGAAGGGGGAGGGAGGGGGTTGGTTAGCCTTTTTGTACATTTTCAAAGAAGCAAACTTGATATTTCATTGTTGATGCTTAACTTCGATATTACGTGTATGAAATCTTGTCTAAATGTGGCAATTTTCTTTCAAGAAAAAAATAATATAAAAGCAAAAAAATCTTTGTTGATATTAAATGGAAGGTTGCTGTTTTGATCTAGTCGTTTCCAGTGGAACAGTTTATGAAATATGTTCTATAAGATGTACATTTTTTCATTGTAACATAGAAATGTAAATATTTGATTAAAAGTGCTGCATTTTGATGAATTTTTTCTAGCCATTTTTAAAGAGAAAACTAGGAACTGAGTATTTTGTGTACGTTTATGATGTTTTCCATTTGCTCCTCTCCCTATTTAATTTTCAGTTCTCATTTAGGATTGGAATTTGTGAATGGTCTGTTTGAGATCATGCCTCCCCTTGCTCACTCTCCCTGTTTCCACCCCTTCCCCACCCCGTGTCATGGAGAATAAAGCTGATGATTGTACCAGTCTTAAATTATTCACGATCCAATAAAATTGATGCTTATTTATTCAGATTTGTGGCTTCCCAGACCTTTTTATCCCTCCCCAATCCCCATTTGATAATTTTCCATTTGCAGCTGAGCCCTCACCTGTCCAACCTGTCCAGCCTGGAGTGTTCTCAGGGGCATCTCCCACCCTTCACCTAATTAACCCTTCCCAGCACATCACCTAATTAACCTCCACATTCCACACAGAATTCCCATTTTCTCTTCACCCGTTTGATAGAGACGTTATGGTTGTACAGTAATGAATATGTAGGAAATTGTTATCCTCCTGACAAGTGAATACTCTGACTACAAACATAAAAGGTAAAAGTTCTCTATTCAAAAAGGATAAATGCAAAGACCTCTGCACTTAAAGGGAGATGGGGTTGTTTTTTCCTGGAGAATTACTTCTTCATATTTCTTTTTTGATAGTTCCTTGTCCACTTATCACCCGTTTGAATGATTTATGTTGGTAGGACAGGTTCACGTGTAGAACATTCCAAAGAAAACAGAGAAACTCTGCTGAAAACTGATGATTGTTTGTTCAATCCAGAAATTACTCTTAATGGTCTGTAAAGTGGGCATTGTCTGTCCCCCGCTGCAGTTTTCCAGGCAGAATTGCCTTGGACATGCTCAAGCACATTTTTCTGTGTTCTGTAAACTTCCTTTGATTCACAGAAGTGCATGTCCTGGACTTGGTCCTGGAAAATGCTTCAGCCATGATCCTGGACAATTTTTGAATCCATGCTGGACTGCCAAAATTTTTATTATCTCTCAGGAATTCTTCTTTTCCTTTTTTGGCCGCCCTGTCCCTTTCCTGCATTATTCTTTTCTTTGCTCTATGCACTCTGTCTTATCTACACTTATCTTGACTTTTCTTTACCTCATCTTCTCTTTAACTTTTATTTTCCTACCTTTTTTTTTTGTTTGTTTTCAACATTCTGTTTCATTTTATGTCCTTCCTGGATCCACCTCATCATTTCTCAGTGCCTTGGATCAGTGCTGACTTCCTTCCTTTCTGCAGTGGAAATGGGAAATTCTCTGGAGTCCTTCTACAGACCCAGCCTGCAGCATGTGACACGGACTGACACCTCTCTCATTCCTCTGCCCTTTTCCACTGCTGCTCTGGAGTGGTCCCCTCAAGAACCAGAGAGGAAATTGCTCCTGATACCCTGCAGGCTCCCATCCTGCATCCCTCACTTTCTTTCAGCACTTAGCTGATGCCCAGGATTCTGACACTGAGCTCTGTGGTTTCTCATGTGGGTTTTTAATCTGGGTTAGAGCAGAGCACAGCAGCTGAGGACAGCTTCCATCTTTGCCCCTTGGCAGTGCTGCTGACTGTAGGCAAATCCTTCCCCATCATCATCTTGGCTGGTTTAGCCACACACAGAAGTCCATGTTTCTCTCCCTTTCCTCAGTCATAGGATGGTTGGGGCTGGAAGGGACCTTTGGAGGCCATCCAGTCCAATCCCCTGCAATGAGCTGGGACATTTTCTGTGAGAGCAGCTGGCTCAGTCACAGCTATTTCTGATTTGCTCGGAGGCTTGAGAGATGTTACAGGGGGTGGAGACCATGCTCTGGCTAAATATGGGTAATTTCTCCTCCAGGAAGTTCACCCATGTGGGGCTAAGCCAGTTAGGAGGTCTGAAGCATCCTACATGAGATGGGATCCACAGGCAGATGGGAAGAGGTCGTACCCAGAGCCCTCGTCCAAAGGACCAGCTCAGGCCACTCTCACAGAGACAAGCAGCTCCTGCTGGGCATCTGTGTGTCCTTGGCTTTGTCCAGCCATGCAGCAAGAAGGCCTCATGGGTACATCCTTTCTGTCTGACAACCAAAAGGGTTAATAGAGCCCTTTGCTGTGACAAAAGCCCTCCTGTAGTACCTTGGATGCCCACACCCATGGGTGGGGGGTGGCCAGGATGCTGTGTGTGGGTGCTGTTCAGCATCTAAGGGACAGAAGATTGTCCCTGCTGTTCCCAATTGCAGTGTTCTCTCTAACAAATAGCATTTGATGCCTCCCTCACTGTCGGAGCTCAGTGCATCCCTCTGGGTGTCCAGAGGTGCCCAGGGCCCTGGCACACAGCCCAGAGCATCTGGGGATTTGACTGTGACCCCTGGAGCAAGGTACCAGCTTTGTATGAGGACCTGAAAGACACAGGTTTGAATGGTGCAATAACAAAATGATCACAGGGTGACAATGTAGATTTTAGGATTTTTGGAATGGGGGTTATGGGGACGAGATGGAGGAATCTGGGTATGTCCAGCCTTTCTCATTCTCCTTGTTCTCCATTCTCTGCAGTGATGTTGTCACTTTGGGATTGGTCTAGAGTAGAGGTGCACTGTCTAACACAGGTGATGGGTATTGGGAATTCAGTGTAAATGTGTTATATTTAGAATAGAAGCTCACTGTCTAACACAGGTGATGGGTATTGGGAATTCAGTGTAAATACGTTATATTTAGAATAGAAGCTCGCTGTCTGACACAGGTGATGGGTATTGGGAATTCAGTGTAAATATATTTAGAATAGAAGCTCACTGTCTAACACAGGTGATGGGTATTGGGAATTCAGTGTATATGTGTTATATGTAGTTTGCAGTATTAAAGGACAGCACACAGAGTGCCTGTGGCTGCCCTGCTGAGCAGATCTCGGCTGGGCAGAAAGAAAATTTTATAGATAAGAATTACTAAACAACTTCAAGAGCGAAAAGTGAAGATCCAGACTCGTTCCTCAGCCGCACGGGCCGGAGCAGAGACACCCTGCACATGTGGGGCAGCAATGAACAACCAGAACCCGAGAGCTCCCCAGGGCTGAGTGCCTCTCCATGGGGATTGTGATGAACCAGCACCACCCAGTGCAAAAGAGGAGTCAGGACACGAAGCCCAAGCTCATGAGCTCAGATCTGTGAGAGCTACTAAACCTCATCCACAGCAGGATTTCTGGCAGTGTTATTGCACGATGTTCAGCTTCACACTTTGTGCCACACCACCAACCTCCAGCCCCAAATCAGTGCTGACTGTGACCGTGCTCACAGAGGTCTTACACTGAGGGGAGAGACGAGGATCTGACTCCATGTTTCACAAGGCTGATTTATTATTTTATGATAGATATTACATTAAGACTATACTAAAAGAAGAAAGGATTTCATCAAAAGGCTAGTTAGGAATAGAATAAGAAAAGGAATGATAACAAAGGCTTGTGGCTCAGACTCTCCATCCCAGCCAGCTGACTGTGATTGGCCGTTAATTAAAAACAATCAACGCGGGCCAATCCCAGATGCGCCTGTTGCATCCCACAGCAGCAGATAACCATTGTTCACATTTTGTTCCTGAGGCCTCTCAGCTTCTCAAGAGGAAAAATCCTAAGGAAAGGATTTTCCATAAAAGATGTCTGTGACAACTGTTGAACAATCCATGTCTGCACAGGAGTGCCCAGCTCATCCAAGAGGCTTCTGGAAAGCTCTGAGAAATGTTTCCTGCTGCAGATGCTGGACTGCTGACCCAGAACAGCCATTGCAGGCTGGATTCAGTGCTCACAACCTACCTGACAATATTTACTTTACTGCATAACTAGCAGTGGTGGTCTAATATATAGATTAAAATAGAAATAAATATAAATTTAAAAAATATATAAAACTATAGTGGTAAGTACAAATACAGAAAACAAATACCTAAATATATGAAACTAAAATATATAGTTATTATTGTAATATATTATAATATAGATAAATGATAGTCCATTATATATATACACAAAGATATATAAATATAGATTGTAAATATATAAAATATTTCAGCATAGTTAAAATAACTTGGGGACTTTTTGGTTTTTATTAGGTTATAGCCTGGGGCTTTTTTATAAATAAAATTAATAGAAATATCATAAAAACTAAAATCCACATATACAAATATATATCTTACATACCGATATCTATAAATATTTAATATAAATAAATTATAGAAAAGGAAATACATCATATAAAAATAATATGTGTTATTACATTAAAAGGTATTCTCTCTAATGTGTATAATATCGATAAATATAATAAATAAAAATTATAAATGTAAATGTGAATAGAATTAGGAAAAATGAAATTATTTTTAGAATTTTCAATATGGTTTAAACAAAGGGGTGTCTTTGGTTTTTATTTGGTTACAGGAAGGGGTTTTATTTTAAATCATCTAAGTATAAAGAAAATGTGACTCTTAAGATAGAAATATCTAATAAATATATAAAGAGAAATGAATATAAATTTAAACATATGTAAGTAATACGAAGAGTTGTAGTATAAAACGCAAGTGGCATTATACGGCAATAGAAATTATAAATGGGAATAGAAATATAAAAATATGTAAATATCATTTGAAAGAAAGGGAAATTTTTGGCTTTTATTTCAGTCGAGGCAGGGGGTTAATTTTAAATTTTAAATAATAGAAGTGTTACAGAAGTGAAAATCTTAACACAGAAATATATAATATATAAAAATATGTTTAGAAGTATCAAAATAATTACTCGGAAGAGATGTAATGCAGAATATACATTTCCTTATAAATTTACATTTATAAAGATAAATGTATAAGTAAGCCATATACATTAACGTACATTATAAATAGAAATGTGAATAGAAATATGAAAACATAAAGACAAAATCTATTTAAATACTGTTTAAAAGAAAGGATTGGGGTTTTTTTGTTCTTATTGGGTTAGAGGCAGGGTTTTTATTTCAAATAATATGAATATAGATTATTACTGTTATATATTTCTAAATATTGGGATTTATAATCAAGATATATGTATATATACAAAATAAAAATATGAGTAAATATAAAGAATAGGAAAAGATTTAATATGTTCTTTTATTGTTTAAAAGATTGCTTCAAAATAACTTCAGTGGTTGGCCACCAGTACCTCGTTCAGATTTGCCTGTTTGCTTGTAGCTGAAATGTTTCCATACTGTTCATCATTCCGTTTAAGAAACTGCTGCCCAGTCAACGCATAACTGAGTGTCTGTCTGTCTGGGACACAGGGAGAGGATTTAGGTCATGTCTTTGTTTCCAGGAAAAAGTTCCAGCGTCGCTTCTAAATGGAGGAAAAGGGGGTGAAAGCTCGGGGCTCTGATGCCATTGGGGGCACCCCAAGGCCCCCAGGAGAGGGAGGGAGCCCCGCTGCGGTGCGGGAGCAGGTATGTTCTCATGGAATATACAACCAATTATAAATGTGAAAATTATAAATGTAAAAATAGTCTAAAATAGGTAAACAAAGCAGGCTTTTTATTTGTCAGTAGGCAGGGTTTTGATCATAAAAATTTGAAAGGCAAATAACATAAAGGTAGAAATCTAAGTCTAGAAATTCATCATAAATACATACAGATAAAGTTTAAAAAGATAAGAAAAAATTAGTTGTAGCACTAGATAGGATACATAATATAAGTAATTAAATACATTTCTAGAATTTTCTGTATGTTATATATAATTGTTAATATAATGTATCAAAAGAAACTATAAATATAAATGTGAATACAGTTATACAAAGTATAATATTTCAGTATCGTTTAAAAGAAGGTGGTGGTTTGCATTTCTTTGGTTAGAGGTGGTTTTTTTTATTTTGAATAATACTAGTATTATAGAAATATAAATCTAAATCTAGAAAACTACCATCTCTATAGAAAGATATTTCTGCAAGCACAAGCGAACGACGCCGCCTTGGGCCGAATGGAACGAGCTCGGCCGAAGCGAGGCGAGAGCGGCCGAACCTGTTGATTGACCCAAAGCTGCCGCCCAATTCACAGGGGAGGGGTGGGTGTACAATGCTAAAACCTGCTAAGGTACTCCTTTTTATAGGTATTGGTAAAGAATAGGAATTTGTCTCTAAATTCATTTGGGGAGAAACCCTCTCTATCCACTCGTTTGTTTACAGCGATGTGGGAAAGTCCGACTAGAGATGGGTAGCAGTTTTGAAGCTACTGCCCTAGCGTTTTGATCTAGGAATGGACCAAGCTGTGCCCCGAAAGCATCAGAACAGCTGCAGGGGCTGAAGGCGATAGAAGGGGCTCTCTGGCACCTTTGGCCTCCGTTCTCCGCCTGTCCCCAAATCGAGTCGCAGTCCCGGAAGAGGCGCTTGTCATCCAGAGCGCCAAAACGAAGACCTGTAAAATCCCAGCTCTGCCTTGTGTTTCATGTGGGTTTTTTTCCTTCGAATTTATGTCATTACAGAAAGCAAGGGAAGAAGAAATGTGACCGGTTCCCACTAGTGCTGTGTGAAGGCTTTTTTTAAAGGCCGGTGTATTTACATTCTGTTTTTCCACTCCAAGCTTGACTTTTCCCCTCGTTTTTCTGCTGCATGGGGTGTGCTGAGGTCTGCTGCATGGGGTGTGCCAAGGAGGGCTGCGTTCCTCAGCAGGGGTCTTAGGAGTTGGCGTTGATTCTGCTTTTTCTGAAGGTGTGTCAAAGTGTGCTACCAGAATGCCAGTTTTGTGCACTGGAAAGCTTTCCCTCGATGCCATCGGCGCGCGTACGCGTTTGAATTGCGGAACCAGAGGGACTAAGGAAAGCCAACAGCCGCAGCAGATTTCTGTGCGCTCTGTGTCTGTGAGAAGCGGGCTGTGTGCTGGACAGGGAGAGGCGCTGTTGGAGAGTGGCGTCAGCGCCAGGTGCGAGTGTGAGGATGCTGGGGGCTCGGAGCAGCGCCAGGTGCGAGTGTGAGGATGCTGGGGGCTCGGAGCAGCGCCAGGTGCGAGTGTGAGGATGCTGGGGGCTCGGAGCAGCGCCAGGTGCGAGTGTGAGGATGATGAGGGGGCGGCTCCTGCCGGACGGAGGCTGTCTTAGGGGCAGGTTTTGCCTCAGCTCCGTTTTGCATGGAGCTGCTGAGTGGAGGGGTTTTTGGGAGGCTCCCAGGGCTGTCTCATGGAAGGACTGCGAGAGCCTCTCACAGGGTCTGGGGGAACACCTGGATTCGCGCTTGGATACGTGGAGCATCGCCCAAAGGAGGTGCCGAGGGACGAATCGTTGTGCCGGGAAGCAGCAGTCGAACAGGTGAGCCCGTGTGGCTTTGGAGCGGGGACTTTTGTCCTTCCCCTTGTCAATTTCGTCTTGCCAGTCCCTCCCCGGCGCCCCAGGAACAAAAATAGAGCTTAGGAGGACAAAAGAAATGAAGGAGAAGGAAGCAGCTGCTCTTCTATTGTTGTCTGTGTTTGAACTGAGGGGATCCGTCTTCGCTCGTGGTTTGCAGGGTGTCGATTGAAGGAACGCCTGCCTTTTCCAGGCCCTTAGGGGTGTCACAGGGGTGACAGGGAATCCCTGCCTTCTATTTGAAGGGGAGTGGGAAAAGTCTCGTTGTGGTATGATGGGTTTGATTTGAAGGCAGCCACCCCGTTTCCATCAGTCCTAAGGTTTAAATTGAGGGGGCAGCCCTGGTGTCCCTCCTTTTCAAGGGTTTGAATGGAGGTCCAAATGCCCCTTTGCCATCAGTCGAAGGCTTTCATTTGAGGAACACCCCTTCTTTTCTGCGCTGCTAGGGGACGAAATTGAAGGGGAGCACACATTTCTGTGCCCTTGTTGAAGTGAGGCGAGCCCCGCTTGCGGCGTCAGTTGCGGGGTTCAGTTGCGGGGAGCTGCAGCTCTGGCAGCGTTCGCGGGGCCGCACTGGGGCCGTGCCGCTGCGTTTGAGGGCGCTCCCTGTGCCCGCGGCCCGGGTCGGAACGCTGCCGCTCGGGAGCCCTGCCGGCACGGCCCGGGCAGCTGGCGAGGCGGACGGGGAATTGGGCGCGGCAGCGGCGGAGCCGCGCCGGTGCGAGCCGTGCGGAGCCGAGCGGAGCCGTGGCGGGCCGGCCGAGGGCGGCGGAGGCGGCGCGGGCGCTGCTGCGCCGGCCCGGGCGGTGCCGGCCGCTCCGGGCGCGGGGCTCGGGCGCCGCCGGGGCCCCCCGGGCCCGGTGCCGGCCTCGCCGGGCAGGGGGGAGCGGGCGGGGGGCTCCGGGGCGGCGCCGCCTCTTCGCGCCGGAGGAGCCGCTGTCCTGCCGGGAGCCGCGCTCCGGCCGGGGCCGGCAGCGAGCGCGGGCTGCAGCCGCTGAGAGCTCTCGGCTGTCGTGGTTCGGAGGCGCTTTGCGGGGATTTATTGCATCGTTTTGTTTGCTCCGCAGCGGGTGTACGCTGAGGGATATGGTGTCCCGTCCTGACTGCGATGGTTCTCGGTCCAGGCCGGTGATG